>JAVCKV010562813.1:0-10781 GCA_032274145.1 Herpochondria borealis | reverse complement strand
TCCTTTGGAATATTTCCCGACGAAGGTGTGCGCACTTCCTTTCGAGTTCGTTTTATACCTCACTTCTCCTTGATGAGACACTGGAGGTTGAGGCGCGCCCCAATGTTCAATACTATTTGTGAGTTATCCAGGGCGCAAAAATTCTTCATTATCATGGAATTAATTATTTAACTCCTCTTCGTGGGAAAGGGACAGGTGATGGTCTTTTTCGTCCATGCGCAGCGCACGTAACTGAATTTCATCTTCTTCCACATGCTTGTTTTGAGGAATTTCATGTTTTTCCATCTGTTCAGAACGCTGCGGGCGAACATATTGCCAGTTTTCTTCTTCCTCTTCGTTATCAACGTTACAGTTTTCTTCGGCGCAAGCCAGTGCATCTGGTTTCGGAGGGAAGAAAAGAAGACTCGATATGAACATATGCGCATGGTCGAGCTATTGTACGGGTGCCGTAACCTTATTTTTACAGAAACCGTATTTTCAGGTGACTTTGTCGATGGTCTAACTGATTTCTTCAAAGGTGGCTTTGGTGCAACCTTCTTTTTTCGTCAACCAGGCGCTTGGGTTCAGTGATTCTTTTATCAATGCCCCAATACTCCTGATAATGAGACTCGTCATGGAAAGGAGTGGAAGAGCTCTCTGCAGCTGCAGGAGCCGGTCTTATTATATGTTTTTTGGCAGAAAACGTGACGGCGGTGCTGCGTGGTGTATTAGATGCCTGGACTTGGGTAATAGTAGCAGGTTAACTGATTGGGGAAGAGTTGGAGAATTGTTTGGAAATAGAAGCGTACTTGTTTAGTACTGTCAACAACCTGGATGAGCCGACATACCCGAAGCAATATATACCGGTTCAACCCAGAACATGAAGATAGGAACGCGCTTTTAAGTACAAGGGAAGATTCAGTAAAACGATCTATATCGCAGAGAACGTGGTGCTTAACTGAATTGCGTACTTTGCGGTTTGACTAGAGACGCGCGTCTAAATCTTATTTCCATGCAGCAACTGGGGAAAACTCTTATTTTATTGGTCCGCTCAAATATTCTGGCGAGCGCTGCATGTCACTTGCAAATTGTGTTGATCTCACGAAGAATACACAACTTCTTCGAATAGCGCGGCCAGATGTACCAAAAAGACGCTTGAAAAGATTAACCGTCTAGATCATATCGTGAAACAAAATCCGCGAGATAATTGATAGGGTAGGAAGGGGGAGCAAAACGTCACGGACTGTGAAGCCTCCTTGTCTAAAAAACGTGGTAAATTTAAGCCAGACGAGCAGCAGATGTGCGGAAAGACTTTCAAATGCGATACGCCCGTGTTTCTGGTGTGGGTTGAAATCTTCCAGGCGCCCGCCTCTTCTGTCTGCAAGAGCCCTTCCTTTCCGAACGGAACAAAATGACTACGCCAGACGACGTCCCGCGCCCTTTTAACAAGATTCAACTATTGTAGAGCTTGACAGCGGCTAATCTGAATGGTGGCCATGTATCATGCTCATAACGCGAGAGACGACGAATGCGGGCACTTTGAAAGAGACAGCTGAGATTTAGTACGTCACGCGAAACAGGGTGATATTTGAGGACGGTATTCTTAACTACTTGGCTGATCTAACGGTAGCATACGATGAAGTAGAAACTATGTGGCGTACATCTGCAGAAGCTGCTGTGTGGGCGAAGATCGTAACTGGGTTAAAACCAAACGTCTTCTACGATGGCAAGAACTATGAGGAAACGGCGCACGCCAGACCTTACTGACGTGGAGATGCCCAAACGTGTGAAGGAAACGTCAGGGATGCGTGATTACCGCTGTCCGTCCGTTGCATTTCTTGAAAAGATACATCATCGGCTCAAAATTTTGGAGGGGAAGATGTAGAAGTCAATGAAATACAACTACAGTGAGTTTATTCAAAAGGTAGTAGCCTAGCGGCGGTAAATATGGAAGAAGCGCTTCCTAACTAATCTTAAACGATCGTTGAATGAGGTGAACCCGACCCAAGAAAGACCAATCAACGCTAGGTTGCTTCGCAGCAGCAAAAGGTTCACTGAATTTATCGACTAATCCACGTTTGAAAGACTTGTTCATGACATGGTGCGTAACGCTGATATGACAAGGGTTGGTAGAATAACTTTTATCCTTTCGTTCGATGAGTTGAAAAACTCTGCGGGATAAATCGCTTACGCACTGTTATTTTTCATACAGCGGGCGCTATGTTTCGGTGTTTGGGTTTGTCTGCTATTTAAGACCTACGTACAGTGTTGAGGAAACGAAAAGTTACGCGAGGCGGAAGAGATAGTACTCTCGTATTTAGAGGCTTCAACTCACAGCGAATGATATGACTAACCCACTGCCCGTTTTCGCCGGGACAAGTTGCCCTGGTGAACCTCAGACGGGCGTGGAGGAGGAGGTGGAAAAAGTAAATTTTATCGAGTTTCATACTGCTGAGTAGGACAGCTGTATCAAGATTATGGCTTAGCAGCCAGTAACATCTATTTTAAAGGCGGGAGGTTTGAGGTTTGGGGGGATGCGCGCGCAAACTACTATGTATTCTTTCTTTCCTATAATTTGAAACTCAGACTGGAAGTAAACGCATACAGTGCGCACCTACATACATCGAAGTTCTTGAGGCTTGGTTATGTAGCGTTGAACATTCCGTATGTCCTGTTCAGAGGTGCGGATGATTGCGTTAGCATCAGTAAGTTGTGCAAAAACGCGTTTCTCGACTCCTGTACGTAGATTTCTAACTCACACATTTCATTTGAACGTAAACTCTAAAAACGTTGCCGTAATGCAGTTTCGTCATACATTAACCTGAAAATGAGTTCGTACTTTAATTATGGATGTAACACGCGTAATTGTAAATCACGGTTCGAAGCACTATTTGTACATGGAAGGGTAAATACAACCAGGTGACAGGTTTCCAAGTTGTAAATTCCATAGTAAGGCTGGCCCCTCCGAATTTACCTTCTTCAAATCATGGCTAGGACCACGATTTCACTAAAAAAACACCTAGAAAAGCATCGTCGTCGGCCATGTACAGTACTAAAAATTCAGCCCCCAAACCACGAACCATAGTTCTGTGGACCCAATTTTAGAGAGCAATTTGCAACTCGTGGTTCGATACATTTAAATCTTGATACAAAATGGGTAGTTTATAAATCGAGCTTCCAGAGAGCTTCTACAGATCCAAGATTTGAAATATAAATGAAAAGACAAGGAATCAAGGTATATCGTGTACCTAGCCATGATATATCGTTGTTTTGACCAAAAATACCGATAAATTTTCGGTAGCGACCGGTTTAAGTGGTCTTGGGGGAAAGTCTCAATACCCGTGAGTTTTCCAGTCCAATCAACCGTTTAGACGTAGTTAGGGCGCCAGCAACACTTATCGTGTCCCGCGACTTTTCAGTGGCACTCGGCCAAGCGGCTGCAAATATAACCCCCTTCTAGGACCCGTTTCAAACTGACGTGCTTTGAAAGATATAGTGCAGACGATCTTCTAAATTAATCTGTCGGGCTGGGAACTGCCAACCTCTCACCGAAAACATCGGTAAGGTCTTTGGTCTATCTCTTCTTTCTGCAATAATTTTCCTCAACCCTTTCGGTTTCGTACTTTTTACGTCAAGTGCCAAACTTAAGAAGACCCCGCCCTTGCGGTGCCTCGCTGAATCTCATCCGGTCCCGGTCCCCCGGTACTAAAAACCTTGCCCCCATTTACTCCTTGCCGGTCACAAGTTCTCTGCCATCTTGGTAGAGCATCGGTTTTTTTCCTGCGCTCTTGCTCTTGTTTCGCAGGATTTGCACTACAAAAGGGTAACTAAGGCATGAATTCAGGGTTCGAGAACACTGCATCCGGTTCTTGCGTTCCATTCGGAATGAAGTACACATGGTACCACGAAGTTGTTCTACGGATTTGTAAATCTTTCCATTCTTCCATGGCATGTATGACATCCCCGCGGCATTTGAGCATACAGTTTACCGGTATTTTCATCCGTATTGCACGGCTTCCATAAGAATTTTCTCGCCCCGCTCGGTTCCCAGAGCTTGTCAAATTCTTGTGCGAATATTCCACGACATACAAAATTGTCTTTTGAGCTGTAGAAATGCAGAAAAATCCCAGGTTGCATGTTCAAAGGATAGTTTGATCCCTATAAATGCCTTCAAAGTGGATATGAAAAATGTTCCTCCCTCAATTCTTTGCTTTTAACAGCATGAGACCACCTGTTTTTGCAATTACATTGTACAGTATTTTTAATTCCACGCAATGTTTCTCTTCGTATTCATCATTTCCAGGAAAGACCTGAAACGAAGATCAACAAAGAAGCGCTCGTTCTTTATATGGATGCTGCCATCGGTAATGGTTATCCAATCTCTCCATCACTCCTTGTCTCTAGCTCATTAACGAACCTGCATCAATCCTTGTTAAATATTCTTTGCACTGCTCTTTGTCGTAGTTAAGAATCTTCACCCAGTCCGGAAGAGCTTTACGCTTGGGTTCTTTTGCGTTCGGCATTCTCAGCTCCATCGCACAGTAGAGAGTCTGTAACTGGGTCGTTTCTGACGTTTCCACCGCGCCCTTGGTGAGAAATTTGAAGTAGATTTCGTCCCCCAAATCCACCAAAATTTTAAATCCCCTCAACGTGAGATCCTGTTACATCTTATAAAAGTAAATTGTTCCCTCATAGTTTCGCCAAATCTTTGCATGTTTAGCCTCAAAAATCTGACCCACAGTTTCCTGTTCCCCCTCCATGTCGAATGCATCATTGAACTTGATCGCTTTGGAGACAGTGACGGATTTTGGGGCAGCCAGAACTGCAGATAACTTGTATCAATTCCTTAAACAGCTCATAAGAATCCATCATTGAGTATTTTCTATGACTGACCGGGATATGGCACGCATGGAGTAGAGCATCTTGTCCTTTCTTTTCACAGCCCCATTCTCCAACACATTCAGGAGAAGTTTCCACGGCTGACCCCTCTTCAGACGTCTATTTTTTCTTCAGTCACACTTGACAGCTCGTACGAATGAGGCACGAAGGAAGCGACCACTTCGTTAAACGAGTGGATTGTTGGTTGATTCGTCCAATTCCGGGCTGGCCCTTCTCGCCGTCGGTGGAAAGAATGCGTGTGTCGTACCTAACTCCCCTCAGCGCTTCCTCCTTCAAATCCTTCGGTGTGTTTAAAAGTACTATTATGGTGTAGTCCACGGTCAAACCCACTGATATGACCGGTGTGATTATTTTTCCTAGGGCGGGAACCGTTGATATAGTTAGTTTCATTCTTGAATTTTTGAACGGGAGCACTTTTATTCCTGAAGCACTAGCGCTGTCTGATATGCTTCTGGTGACCATCACTTGATTCAATGGAATATTTTATGGTCCGCGTAGAACCGCTTTGAAGCATTTTTAACTCCCCTTTTTCGTGTTTGTAGGACGACCATTGGATATATTATTATTATCGGCCGCATGTTTTTCCTGCTCCTGACTTGCACGTTCGCGTTCTTCGTGGTCCCTAGCATGGCGCTGCGCCTCCTCCGCCCTTCTATTACCTGTATCCTGCTCTCTTTTCAGAGCTGCAATGAAATATAGGTTCTCAGTATGCTTGGCGAGTAGCTGCAGAATCTTTTTTACGCTTACTGCAGAGGCTTCCGTCTGGGCACGAAGTTTTCTCTCTTTCAAAACCATGGAAAATTGAGCTTTAATGAACTCTTTCATGTGAATATGTGGCCTTTTATTCGCAGCCACAAGGACACAGACCGCATATGTACAAGTGAATTATCTGTTAGAACCAAGAAATACCGCAAGGGTCCCAAATTATTTAGAACAGCTCGAAGAAAACCATTAAAATTGTGGTGAACGAACCACGAGAAGTTTTACGCATCCTCAGTTCGATTGAACTCAAAATATCCAAACGCTTTATTTAATAGTCGAACTTTGCACCTTTCCGAAGTAGAAGTGAAAAGTTCGGCCAATGTTGCGGGTGGGCGTGTTAAAGTAAGCATCAACAGTCCCAACCGGTATTAAAAATGAAAATCCAATCTTCTCATGGTTTTCTATGCCAAACAGCAACGCAGAAGAAAATTTCTTTTCCAAAATAAGCTGATTGGATAAACACGCACTGGCTTCTACAGTCTGATATAGAAGAAGCTTTGGAGCACGAAGGAGTACGGTAATTTTTTTTAAAATACTTCCCACCTTCTTTCTCGCCGTTAAAACGAATTAAAATGGAGTTTAGTTGAATTCTGCAACGCAGTTGTTTTAAACAGGAGAAAATCGCTAAGCAAAGCGTCTGTTTCGGGTTCGTTTCGGTTGTGCCTCACAAACACGACGAATAAATTAAAACCTAATCTACGCTTTGGATTTTACGCCGTACGAAATACTGGAAAAATTAAAAGGGGAAAAGCTCGTCCCATCGTACAAACTAACCTCTATACTACAGTGCGTAACATAATGATGTGCATGTATTTAAAATAAATAAACAGCGCAAACTATAATAAAGAAATTAAGAATTTCAGGATTAGCATAAAACAATTCATCGATTCTTGTAATAAGAGAAGTTAAAAAAAGAACTAAGGCGCTACAACGTGGCCCAAGTGGATCGCTAGTATTTTATTTTTTCACCACGCGAGACGATATCGTCTTCGCAATTCGCAGGCATAGATTCACCGTGATACAATACGCATTCTTGGGAGATTGGGTCAAAAATTTCCAGAATATTAGCCTAAAGATCCTTGATTCTATTGAACTGCCTCCGTTTGGCATAAAAATGCGAGCTAATTTACCTCAGATGTTTTCTTTAGGATCAAAATCTGGGAAAATAAGGAGGCTGGTCCAAAACAGGTAAAGAAAGGTGATTGATCCAGTTCGAGAGATCCTTCTTTCGAAGAACTCCCGCCTTTTCTTGCATAACCAAAAAAGGAATCATTAGGTTCCATTCCAAATGGTTCCAGATAGTTCTCCAATACTTAATTGTAGGTGAACCCGTTCATATTATTTTTGATGATAACCAAAGAGATTATTCCTTCAGAGCTAATTGCAACCCACATCATGAATGAATCATCACCACTTTGCCTACTCAAGTATGTTTCCCTCCCCTTTCGTAGATCATGCCCATAAGACTATAGTCCATCTGGGCCGTCCGGGTTGAATTTCTTTTCGTGTGAAAAAATCACTACAGCCTAGTCATAGTTCATTGCTGTATTTTGAAGACCCAACTGCTTGCGTTGTAGCATTTGTGCTTCAGATATCTTTAAAGTTTTTTTAACGAATTTAAAGTGATCCAGACATTTTACAGTCTGGCGATGCACTGGCATTCTGCGCTCGGCTCTTAATCGCGAGAACTATTTTGGTGAACTTCATATTGCTCGCGTTATCTTTCGCGAATCTCTGCCTCAAAACGTTTTCGGTCTGCCCGGCGACTAGCGCGTCCCGTATCGATTGGGGTCACACAGAAAGTTGCCTACAGCAGATGGTCTGTATCCAATATCTTTGGATAAACATGCATATCTCTTGTCTTCCCCACGCATAAGGAGAACGCAGTTTTGTAGCGGACGCGGTAAGGAAGAGCGGGGGCACGGTGGTAGAAGCATAGGGCACATGCAGGACCAAGAAACAAGTAGACGGGAATAGAAGTAACTTTGCACTTCTTTCTGATACAAGAGCGTCATCTCAATATTTTGTTAGTCAGAAGAAATTAAATTTTGTATTAATTTTGGGAGTTTCAAAAAAAATCTTTATTCATCATTTAGTCACAGATTTTATTGGTGGAGCAAGCTTTGTAGCACGAACTCGGACGGTAATTTTTAAAAGCAAACGGCTTATCATCCTAGAAGTTGACTGGACAACACCTGTGGGCCGTATATTCTGGAAGAAAAAAATGTCATCAAAAAAATATTAATATTATTAAAAACATTTTTGTCAGCGAAAATGCCATCAGGTTGCGTATAAAAAACGCTTCCTACCGTACGAAACGCTGGAACTTGATTACGAAAAATAAAAAACATAAATCGTAAATCGTTTAAAATAGAGAAAATCTAGCGCAGACAATCCCCGATGGGCAACACAGGTTCATAAAATTAAACGTAAAGGAGGTGCTTCAAAAAATCTGAATACTTCACAGGTTTGGGTGGCTTCCCACTGCCCTGCTGACTACGCAGAACCCGCCAAACACACCACACCAACACCACCCACCTCAACCAACCCTTCAAGACTTACGCCGCCGAAAACGGCCAAATTAATTTCAAAACACCACGGGATACAACGCACGGACAGACCGCACTGCACGGAAAACAACAGCCGCTCCATCCGTACGATACAATATGTGTACCGTGTGGATGGAACGGATTTTCGTGCAAACCCTCGCTGCGAATAGCGCGGGAGCGCGTAACAACAACCACATACCGAAGTGTCGACGTCCCGCACCAGGGTGCTGAAGAGGATTTCGAAGCCTCCTTTCCAGGCGGCTCAGGTGATCGATAGAGTAGCGCGTAAACGCGGTCCCAGAGGGGCTAGCAGTTCAGGCGGTGGAAACACGGTAGAGACGTGGGGTAACAAGCACGGAAGTGAGGTGACGAGCACAAGTCGGTGCAATGACGGAACACGGCCGAGTGTCAGCAGAACAGCTGCGAGTTAGGGGATGCAAAGGGAATTCCTGAAGAGCGCCTCGTCTGGAAGGAAGAAAGAAGAAAGAGTCCAGAGTTAGGTACCCGAGAGCTATATTACCGGGCCCGGTCAGGTTGGGATAACCAAACTAGCGCTGTTGCGCGGGATGCTGCAGTCGTCTTGGAATACCGCCGGACTAAGGCTGGGAAGCGGGTATCAATGTTCCGAGGCGCGACAAAAAGGCGAAGTGCTCACAGAAGAGCTCGATTTCCTTAGTACACCGAGGCGGAGATACCAGACTCTGTACTTTGAAACCCGAAGTTACTTAGCTTTAGAAGTGAGGGGCCACCTTGCGGTTCCCCGCTTCATACCAAATGCGGTCGCTATTCGGCCCTTGACATACTGAATTGCTACAGCACCGAGGTGCAGATCCGCAACTGACTTGTGGGGTGCATGTAACCCGGGCCGCAAGTCCCGGGTTGAAAGCACGGCCCAGAGGAGGGATCCAGATGATAAAATGCGCCGTGCCGCGAGATCTTGGAGAACCCCGTCAGACGCCGAGGCTCGAGCTAGATGTAGATTCCCATGAGGCCTAGGCGCGGTCTTGAATCCCGACGTCACAGCTTTGCGGGTCTGTGGTCGTTCGGCTCCTTGGAGCTGTAGGACTTGAGTACCCCGTGCATGGCGCGAGAAAAAATGGAACGGACTGAAGAGCCAAGCTCTAGCGTCGTGGCGTGTGTCACTGTAAATCTCTGTGCAGTGCCCAAATTAAACGGTTGTGTAGTACATGCATCGAGGTGCGCTTGGCGGAACCCAAAATTGGCGCTGTTTGCCCGAATTCGGCCAGCAAGGCAAGAGTCGTCATGCAAGTAAGTGCTTCCTCGGATTCTGTGCGTACCCACTCCGTACTGTAAATGTTTCTGTACGGAGTGGCACGGCGCGGGTTTCTTAAAATTTCCCAGCACACCGTGTGCGTCTTATCCGCGCATTGCGAAAGACTTATCCCGGCGCCGCACTGTATATGGCCGCACAGTGCAGAACAGGCGTAAAAGTCGGTGTTGAATTCAGCCCTGCGGGGTGCGGCTACCCAACGGGTACACGTGCATCTAGATGCTCGTAGGGGGTAGGATCCCAGCTAGTTTTCGAAAATTACACGGACGGTCTCCTACCGTCGGAGGATCAAGCCCATAGCGCGTTTTGCACAAAATCACCTCCTTCGACGACTCGAGCGGAGCCCGCGAGAATCCACTTCACTTACAATCGAACGCCTACAGAGGTTACATTCATCTGCAAAGTCCTTTCCAGGTAAGCGCATGACTTCTCCATCTCTGTCATCTTCTTTTTCCAACATGCGTCCATATCGCCCTGACAGACCTGTTCCTTCCCCCTCGCGACAGATTGCTGTGCCCGTGCGATTATCTGACGCCAGTTTGGCGTTCTTTGGCCGCGTTCTTCGGAACGCCTCACAATGCTGGCTCCGAGACAGCGCCAAGGCGCCGTTTATCCGGAGATATCTGGGTCCTGTGCGGCTGACATTTCACCTGGGTCTAACGCGCGTACTGGGACATACTCAAGCATATTCGCACCTTTCACGCCCGCTTCTGTAGGCCCTAACTCAGTCAATGAGAAGAAAGGCGCCGCGGCGCTGAATTTACCCGACATGCAGGCGATCCCGCCCCGTGGGGGCGTGCAGACGGGGCCCGGGCTACGAGTGTTGTCGCTGATGCCCGTTGTGGGCGTCGATGTTGTAACGGCAGACGAAGGCGGAACGGTTGGAGTTTTAAGCGGCGTCTATGACAGGGATTATTACACCAACTGCTCCACGACCGTTGATGGGACGGAGGAGGTATACTGCGCCTCGGCGCGTGTGACATAAACTGCTCCCGTACACTTAAACGGGCTCAACTAGAGTGAAAGAGACGGTACCGTTGTCATTCTTGAGCGTGCGCCGTGGTTTAAGAGCAGCGCACTGAATGACAAGCCATTGATCAGCAGGTATCTGCATGATGTCATTTTTACCGGGTTCCTCTCGATGTGGGCGCTAAACAGGCGCTTTTGGCGCTACATCATGTCGGTCTCAGGCCATGAGCTCTAACAAGCGAGATAACAAACTGTGTAACACGCGGGACGTGCGCATTGGCGCTGATTGGAAGGAGATGGAGGAGCCCCACGGCTGCAACGCGGATTATTCC
>JAVCKV010562802.1:0-10784 GCA_032274145.1 Herpochondria borealis | reverse complement strand
CTATTTGAGTGGTAATGAAAGAGGCTGACGACGGGTCACGGTGACTTCAACTGTGGGGTGGCGTCGCTACCTTTGGTACTTTGAAGGATTATTATCGAAGTCCTTTGTACCTGCTCTGTACCTGGTGCTCGGAGAGGTTCAATGACCTTGTTTGCATCATGCGGGAAACGAAACCCAGGACGTACACACGCAGGTATCAAATAGATATCAGGCCCTTAGTCCAATCTAGCATGGTATAAAAATGGCAATCTTCCCTAAGTCTAAGCAGTTTAGAATGACTGTGCACGATCTTGTGGCAAGGTCCTAATCTGAGAGCCATCGGTATTGGCTACAGCAAATACCGTGAGGTTTTGTGGGCGGCGAATCAAGACGCCCTTGAACACCACAAGGCACTCACAAGTGGGAATCGTCTGTGGAAGGCAAACACTGCTCTTCATATTTGGAGTTTCCTCTGGGGAAGAGAGAGAGAGAGAGCCGTGGATTGATTCCGTGTCAGACCCATCCCATGCGAGCTGCTGCGCCTGAGCAGAAATGTACTTCGTAACATTGATGGTGGTGCGCCGCAACCAATGTAAACGAAGGCCACACGCCACAGAAGCAAGTCCTTCAAGAGCATTCCTGATGCGCATGTCACCTCTGGCCAACATCATGCCTAGACCTGCGTCGCCGTAGCTAGAACCTCTGCGTTTGGTAATAGTCGCCAATTGAGGGTTGGGTGCTCCTACTAGTCTAGAGAGACAGCAGGATGCGCCGCTATCTGATGTGCAGCCGAGTTGACAATACCCAAACAACAGGCTCGGTGCTAAACCCATCAGCATGCAGATTCATGGGGTGCGAAGACAAGCCCTTGCTGGTGCGAACGTGCACGAAGTTTGAAGTTGCGTACGAGATATTGGGATTTTCTCAGCCGGACAGCCGTAATAGAGAAGCTCTTCTTGCCAGGCGGTATAGACCGTTTGTTTTGGTTGATGAAAGCATTGAGAGCGTAGACCCGATGGGGAGCCGCGAGTCGAGTATAGTTACGAGCAACTTTGGGCCCGCGTTGTAATACGGAGGCTGGACAGAATCAATCAACATCTGGTCAGGGGCGAATCATCACCCCTCACTTGGAGTTCCGAGTGGACTCCGAGGTAGTATCATTGTGTGTGTGGTTTATTGCAGCTCTAGTAATAGAGAAGGAGAGCGGCAGTGTATGAGTAACAGAGATAAATTTTCTATTTCTTTTTATGATTTTTTAAATGGTTTGCGAAACGTGCCAAAAGCAGCCTTCGAAATCAACAACCCTTGGGAGAGAGAAGGGACACCATGTCATCAGAGTAGAAGCAAATGACTCTCACTTTAAAGGCACTCGAGAAGATACAATGCAATCGTTCCTTGTCGTTACTGGTAATGAAGTAACCAGTGTGTAACAAGTAGTAGATAGCTTTCTCAGTCACAAGAAACGGCATGACAAAGTCATGCCGCTCTATTTGCAACGTCATTCCTGTATTCTCGAAATATACCAAAGTAGAGAGCCCGCATCAAGCCCAGCCGTCGCTGGGGCGAGAAAACTGCAACCGCTCGGAAGCCAAAACATCCGTCACACCGTCAAGGGCTAATGACTTGGAAGTCGTTTTCAGCTCGTTCTGCGGAACGAGCTTACAACTCATCCTTCTTGTCGGCACCGGCAGCGGCCTTGACAGCCTTCATGAGGCCAAGTCCAGACTGCTTGATCTCCTCAAGCTTGGCATCCTTGTCCTCGCTAAGCTTGGAGTATTCAGCCTGAAGCTTTGAAACGGCATCCTTGAAGTTCTTCTCGGTGTCTTCCATCTCCGTTTCCTTCTCGGTGATCATCTTCTCAAGATCATCTGGTTTCATGTCCTGGAACTTCTTGATCTCGGCCTTCTTGTCATCTTCGCAAAGATCAATGTTGGCAGGAGAGCACATTGGCTTGAGGTTCTCCTCGGCAAACTTGAGAAGGGCGTCGTAGTCACGTCCTCCCTGGTAGTCCTCGAGGTTGGTTGGGTCACCAAACTTGATGGTAGGGTAACCGCGAACGCCATTGGCGTCACAGAGTGGCTTGCCCTCGGCAGTGCAATCCACGTCGCCAACAAGGGCGGTTTTGGAGTCAGCAAATGCGTCCATTAGCTTGTCCCAATCGGGCTTCATTTTCTTACAGTGTCCTCACCAAGGGGCTTGGAACTTGATCAGAACGGTCTTTCCTGTTGATTAATGAGGATAGTAGTGAAGAGGAGTTGTCAGATCGAGTTCAATGGACTACATCAGGACATAGCAACCGCGCGTAGAGAAACACGTAAAAAGACATTCTGCCACAATCGCCCATTGTCATTTCTCCGTTTCGTTTGCTCCTTCCCCTCCATTTTCTTCTAGCACTCATCATAGCCTTACCTGCGACAGCTTCATCGTAGTTGTCCGGTGTAAGAGTGATAGCATGGGTGGCACCAAGGCCAAGAAGGAGAGCAGCAGCGATCTTCATGTTGAATGAATTATGGTACTATTCGTGAACCCCGGTTCCTTCTCTTCTCGTGACCGATTGGTGCAGGCAGCTGGAATGACCCGTTGTGGACGCGCAGAGAACCAAAAAGATTTTCTTATCTCAAAGAGACACTTGGAGCAACTGTTAGTCAGCCTGACTTGCACACAGACAAAAACTAGAAATTTAGTATTAGACGGTTACATTCTAGCCGACGAAAACAAGAGGTCGCTGGAGTGTCGGGGTCTTCCTTTCAGTCGTACGCCTCCGACTGATCTATTCATTCATTCCCTTGCTATACTGTACATTTGCAACGATTGATTTGTGAGCGACAGTAGAGACGCGTACCAACGTATTTGCGCGTTGCAGAACTCTTACGTCTTCAACATAGATAGACCCTAATTAGGCATACTTCAGTCGTACACCTCCGAGGCGCTACACAATTATACCGGCTAAGACGGGGACGATATGTATAATAGAGAAGTCATGTGACTGTCACATGGACACTCTAACGGCTTGACTGGACTTGCCCGAGCCGAACCGAGCCGAGGAGATATTAGTTTGGCACGAAAGCAATCTATCCGTTGCTGGTTTAGCGTGTTGGACTGAGAGACACCTTACTCTATCTACCCAAGGAGTAGAGAGAGAGCGCACGGCGGGGACGATACCTATGCTCGAGAAGTCCAATGTGACTATCGCATGGACACTCTGACGACTTGACTGGACTTGGCCAACCTACCTTTTGCCCGAGGAGATTTCGCACGAAAGAATCCGTGGCTAGCTTGAGTAGAATAGAGCACGGTGGAGTCAGCTGGCTGTCCAAACTCATCCACGACTTCTATCCGTTTAGCAGAACGGAGCCTGTTGGAGTCAGTCCAATCACGTCCACGGCTTGTTTCGTGGGAGGTGCTCCGCGAAAACACCCATGTATGGAGCTAGTAGAGGATGCACGCGACATTTAGTATGATAGATTTCTAGCTAGGTCTCTGAACCACGGCCAGTGATCCAGTTTTGCAATCCTCAACCGGCTTGGCTGGAGAGAGGGGAGCCTGTCGTAAACCTAGATCCCGCTCTGCTATTGTACCGTTACGGGATCATTGAAAGCTGCTAGCTACCCGAAGCATTATCGCCAGATCCACAGTTTGCAAGATTGGCTTCAGAGGATACTCGAAACTTAAATCTAGACCTCTGTCTTCCAGTGCTTCTTTTGGTGTTCCTTGATCATTGGGTTGCTACTTCGCCTCAGAGTGCACCGCTGGTGCCAATGAATTTGAATTTTTCACCCTCTCAAAGGTACACTCATTGGTACTCCCCATCGCCGAGGCATGTGACAGGTCGACTCCGTTATTGGCGGCAACTCATTTTAGTTAGGAATTAAGAGAGTGATGGCCAAAGGCCCGCCAAAATCATGTTCAGAATAAGAGTCAACGGGTGGGTCCAGTTCGCCAGTATCTAGGTCTTGTAGTTTCCCCTGTTTGAACTCTGGTGCACCGCTATTGAAAAATTTGACCTGATGGGAGTGTGACAAATCTATGTGGGTTTTGAGTCTTTGAACGGACAGTGCACCGCCAATCTAAAATTTTACAGGTTGCTAGTTAGCGAGCTTGTGGCCAAAAATAATCGTGGGTGCATCTTGGAACGGAATAATGAAAAGGTGGGATCGAAACACAAGCGTGACTTCCTTCGCTATCGTAACTTTTCAGTAGCTTCAGTATTGCTCCCGGGTAACGGCTGAAAGACGTTATAGGTGACGTTTCGGGCATTGCCTAAAATATGATCACGAATATGATATTTCTATATTTACTATCGTTTTTGAGACCTGTAAAAACTCATATAAACCTGAACCTACGCAAATGTTGCATGTACGATTCCACGACACGGAGAGGTCTGTTGCGCACTGGTCTCCTCTAATTTTGTCACGCCACATTATCTCGCCATAATAACTTTTTCCTATAAGCTGTTGTATTCATTTTCTTTTCGACGAACCCACAAGTTGCTCCATTCATTCAATCAATCTACCATGGCCACATCAAAAGTATCTGCTGAAGAAAGACTTCTTCGTAAGCGTCAAGCTGCTCGTATCAGACAACAACGTTGTCGTGCTCGAAAGCGTCAAGCGATGCTGGAGAGACATGGAAAGGAAAAGTCGGAACAAGTCACGCAGTCGGGACACGTTACCGTGACTGCAGCTGAGAACCAACATCCCAACCATTCAAGCCATCGAACTCCCCCTGCCCAGTACGTGAGAGCACAATCACCAAGAAGTGTGTATTGGAAGGAAGCAACGGCGTGGGCGCATGCTGAGGCCAATCAAAGACTTGTGGAACGCCGTATGGCCGAGCGTCAACAGCCTTGGTCGTCTCCTCCTCCTCACATGGAGACTCGTTACGATGTTTCCACGGTCGACTACCATCCTGTCTATTCTCGTCGCTATCAAGCAAGTCCCCCGCTCCCTCCTCCAAGAACTGTTCCTAGACTAATCCCAGCTATCCGTCACCCTCAAGCCCGATTCTACGTTGAGAGAGGACCACGTTTTGCTGTTCAACGCAAGCTACCCGAATACTACCGCCGCCCTGAAGCCGAGTTTCGCCAAACACCTAAATCATGGATGACAAAACTACAACCTCCTCCTCAAAAGCCAGTCGTGGTGCAGAAAACAGTCGTTCCTCCCAAGCTAGTTCCTTCCAAGCCAGCTGACCCAATCAAGAGTAAGGAAGAGGCTGCTATTGACGCCATTCTTTCACTCAAATCGGAAGTTGTTTCCCCGCCTGCAATCAAGCGTGTAGTCCCGGAGGACAAGAGCGCCTTTCAACGACTCAATCAATTGCGCGAGGTGAGAACGGGACTCTACACTTCGATGAGAAATTGAGCTCGAGAACCGGGGTCCGCGGGCTCGCACGATTCTCCTACAGATGTGCGATATCTGCTGTATACATATAGTCAATGATCAATAAACTCTACTAGATTCTTCTGTTGCACAAACTCATACTCTAATCAACTGTAGTCTGTCAAAAGAACGAGAAGGCACATGAAGCAGACAGGGTTGTAACTGACGACTAGATACTTTTGGCGGGATCGCCGACACGCCAAGTTTTCAGATTTTTCAGTCGTAGACTTTAGTTCTCTCGCGCCGCCACTCCAACACATAAGCGTAGTACCGTGACCCTTCTTCACGAGTTGTAGCTAGTAGACAGTAGTGTCAAAGAAATTTCCTCACGACGTGTGACCGAAAACTTGACACGACCGAACCGTGACAGTGTCGAGTACTACCGTCCCCGCGTGGTGCCAACAGCAGGTGAGTGTGTTGGCAACATTCTACATTCCGATTCCATTCCCAAAATCGCCTTTTGGTGCCAACAGAAAAAGGTGAGCGTTGACAACATTCTACATTCCGATTCCCAAAATCAACATCACACGTTGGTGTTCTTTCAATGTCTTTGATCCATCAATGCGACCAATGAAAATGTGGCCGTGTGATGTCATATCTTTTGGACGAGTACGTTGACAGCAACTGCGACAGACAGAGTGGGCGACTCATCACAACCCCACAAGCGGCCGTACTGTTGTAGCATCACCTACAGAGCTGCGAGACGCTTACATCAATCAACTGCAGGATCCTTCTGTACAAAAGATCTGGAATGCATGTGAAGATGGTTTCCACGAGCTCAGAGGAAGTAGTACACTGTAGGGCACGGATACGGCGCGTTTGGCTGTTGACTGCTCTATGCATCATCTTGTATCTCGACACAGCCATTGGTTTCTCAGTCGACAACTTGTCAATACAAGAAACGAGACCGCGGAGATCTCGTTCACGCAAAATCCATGGCCGACCTGTAGATGACAACTATCTACACGGAGGCTATTCATCATCATCATGTTTGCACATGTCAAAGGCAGACGACGACGGCGAAAGCATACCATCCAACAACAACAGCACCGATAAGCTTGAGGGATATGCACAGCGCATCTCGCAACTCGAACAGGTTGTGGCGAGACAAGAAGTTCTGATTCAGAAACTGCGAACAGAATGTAGTGATCTTACCGAAGCCTCGGTTGCCTTTGCTCGTGTGATTGAGTTGCTTCGGCAAGCTGGGCTAGATACGCCTCTAGCACCCGCAAGGGGCCCAAGTTTAAAGAAACTGAGAAAGGACAGAGATTCCGACGAAGATGAGGACGATGATGACGAGGAACCAATAATATTTGAAACGTACGATGACACTGAAATATTTGGCAGTGCACCGTCCTCCATCATTGATGCTGCCGATGCAGCTGGAGCATCCATTCTCGCGGGTATGTTGGGAGGCAAGCAACGAATGTTGGTAGATGTCAGGGATGCGGAGCTGAGTCGAGACCCTGAAGTTCTCGTTCAGTTTATCGAGCTGGCGATTCTGCCAGTCGCCGCCGGTCTGGAGGGTATAAGAACTACCCGCAACCGCGTCAAGATTGTGTTTGCTACGGTATCTCAACTCTTGCAGTACCGACGAACCATGGCGCTAGCAGCCCCAGAAGTCGTCGCGCTGAGTACCCTTAGCTTTGATCCGGTCGAAAAACAAGACCAGGTGGTGGTACTCATTGCTCCGAGCCCAGATGACGATGAGGGATTGCTGGCAATGAATGAATTGCTAAGTCCAACAGATCCAGCTGCGGAGCAAATCACTCAACCGCTTGTAGTTGTCAATCCTCACATGGTGCCAGTGTCGGGTCCTGCGAGAGACTTTGAAGTTGCCTATCATCTCCGACTGCTAAGCGTACAGTACATGAGCGGTGGGTCGCAAGAACAAGAACCAAACATGGAAGCTTATGAGGAGCAGCAGCAAATGCTGAAGGAGGAATTTGAAGCTGCTGCTGCTGAATCAGAGGAAGACGACTCTGCGGATCCAAGGGACGAAGACGAGGCATTAGAGGCTGCAATGAAGCATGCGCACGAGATTGGGATGCAGCAGGGTGTCACTCGTGCTATGGTTATTCGTGCATATCCAAAGTAAGGGAGCATTTTGTTGTCGTCACATCGCTGTGTTTATCCTCCGAGTGAATGTTGTTTGTACATGTAGCTAACTTACACTTTTTGTCCCTCGCAGACCGTGGCATGTGTTTGTGGACACCTCTCCGGATACTGATGCTGATTTTGAAGTTGCGGCTACTTTTGACGAGGAGCCGACACAGGACGATGTCAATTTTGCGATTGTAGAATGTTTGGAAGGCAGCGAACGAGAAGATGAGCTGGTGGCGCAACAAATGCAACAAGCACTCGAGGCTGGTCAACTGGATAAAGTTACAGATATGTTGGGTATGCCACCCATCGAGGTTGACGAGAAGGACAAGAAATCGCTCAGCTCCGATGACGACGATGAAGATACGTCGGACGACGACAGCAGTGACGATGGCAATGAAGAAAATTTCTACAACGATTTTGAGGAGGACAGCTGCTGAACATGCTATGCTCTATGTACACTAGAATAGAACAACCAAATCAATTGGCTGCGTCAAATCGTCAACCACCTCCCCTGTACAGCAAAGGATATTATTTCAACTTGTTGCGTGCGCAGCCGTTACCAGAGAGAGCAGAAGGGTAGCTTAACATTCTAAGACGTGGAACGGGAACTGAATTTGAAGGACTGACGACCATCAAAACAAGACCATTCTACCACGCTCGTTCCATGGCCTTTCTAACCCAAGACCAGTTGCACGTATGCGGCGCCATCTCACAGAGTAACCGAGTGTATGGCGCATAAAACGCATCCAACATCTCTCTCGTAATGTCCCACATGGGTTGTACGTTTGATGAATGTGATGTTTCCGTGTAGGCTAGGTTCAAGTCGCTCCCATGTGGAATTCCCAGACACGCCTCAAAGTCGCGTGCAATTCCTGCTTGATCCTTGCCATGCGAAACAACGTCTAGCAAGCAAAAGTTGGAAAAGTGTGGTAGCCAATGTTGTAAGAAGACGGCGTACAAACCAACACCCACCAACCGTTTCCCTCGGCTTAGGTGATCGAATGGAAGCAAAACACAGTTAACGTCTAACCTTCCCACTGTATCAAAGCACGTTTGCATAGCTTGAATCTCTTTCACAACATATTCATGAAAACACTTGCTGGGATCTGACTTTCCGTACCACTCATCGGCACAATCAGGGCCAAAGTGCGCAAAGTGGGAAAAGGCTCGATTGGTTGGATCTCGCAGTGCAGCAATCATGAGAGTTTCCTTGGGCAAAACTTGCGCCATTCGACCTATAATGGCAGTCGCGTTCGGCTGATACTCTAGGCCCCTGCAATGCAAATTAATCTTGGATCCGCCGCCATGACACTTGTAATCTACTACTTGCCACAGCAGCCCGGGCGAATGCGCCCCGTAGACAAAGCCATCCTTGGGATCGTCATTCTTCTTGTGAATATTCTCATTATTGTCCATCATGACTCCCATCATACTGTGAAAGTCATCTTTGAGGCTCAAGGAAAGGCCGCTCTTCGACTTTAGCTGCGTCGGTCCGATATCAAAGAAATGATTCTCCTTCATAAAGTGTGTGCGAATCTTGGGGTGGGCAGTCGCGATTTCCTTGAGAGTAGCTGTTCCCGACTTGGTCACACCAACCACCATGTATTGGTAGTTGTGTCGACACTTTTCAACCTTCTCCGCAGGAAGCTTCCCACAAATGAGTGAAGATGGGGCTGCACCACGAGTGGTGCTTTGCTGCTTCATGACAATCATGGAGGACCGAAACATGGCGATTGCTCTGTTGGATGATCCAACAGGGCTTGATGAGATTGTTCCAATCGAACTACTACTAGGAGTAGTTGGAGCGTCACCGAGCGACCTCATAAAGACAACCAATACTATCAACGAGATAAAGGTAGTACCAACGGCAAGTTTCTTCTTCCCCGCCGCGGACCTTCTCGCGATTCTCTTTCTCATCATGCTTGCTAGAGTAGCGAACCCTCTGAGTGAGTCCCTCTTTTAACTCTTACTGTCCCGTGTGTTGCGTGCGGGCCATGATGATGCCTGAAGGACAGATGATGGGATCCGGATCAAGAAGTGAGAGGGAAGCAAACCCGCATCATCTTGCATCATCATGTTTCCAATGACACACAGTAATAGTCGGTGTATGGTACATCAGTGATGTACAGTACGCCGTACATACATCAGTTTGAAGTTCTAGAGCTAGAGGCAAGTTCGGATGCAAAAAAGAAATGGCGCATCCTCTAGTAGTAGCAGCAGCCGAAACTCACTTGGCGACTACCAAATGCAGCAACAGAGTATCGACTTACTACGGCGACCCAAAGTTATTTTTGTAGGCATGGTGTGTTTGATGTTTAGCCAGAGGTAACATGCGCATCGGGAATGCTCTTGGAGGACTTGCTTTCTGTGGCGTGTCATCTTGGCCTTCGTGACATTATCGTGTCACCCTCGATGTTACGACGTACATTTCTGCTCACCTACACATGTGTGGCAGCTCAGATGGGATGGGTTTGAACACAGAATTCACGGCTCTTTCTTCCCTAGAGGAAACGCCAAATAGGAACAGCGGTATTTGCCGTCAGAGATGATTCCCACTTTTGCTCGTGGCTGATTGGTGTTGCGCGCAAAGTGCTTCGCCTCCATCCGACAGTGTCCAACTTAGATTCGCCACCCACAAAAACCTCACGGCATTTGCTGTCAATGCCGACGGCTAGCGGATTAGGATCGTGACACAAGATCGAGCAGGGTCATTCTAAACTGCTTGGAGATAGAGAAGATCAAGTCACCAGGTGTATTGCATGCTGGATACGACTCAGAGCATACTTTTTTATACCAAGGTCACCGAATCTTTTCCACCACTATGGGGCAGATCCTTCCTTATAGATGACTTCGATGTTGTTCCTTCGTGAGTATCAAAAACGCCACACTTGAACTCACACGGGCATCGTCACCCTGTTTACCACGCAAATAGTGAGGCAAAATCTCAACATGCAGGATGTCTGTAGAAACACTTCAATCTGCAATGGTCTCAAAGGGTGTTTTGAGTCTCAAATGACTGCAAACTAAGGACAATCGTACGAAAATCCAATCCCGATCTGTCATTGTACCCAGAAACACGATTGTTTGGACACATTAGGTCCAACCTGCGTTTTGCTCACAATTTACAAAATGTTCCTTACTCAATCACTTACTATTCTCTCGCTCGCCTCGCTCTTCGGAACGGGAGACGCCCATGGATATGTCCTGTCTCCAAGGTACGTGCAAAGCGGGTAATAGACGCCTGTTCTATATAACGTTTGATGTTTTCACGTCCTAATCTTCAATCCAATCCCACACAGGTCTCGTAACTTCGTCGCC
>JAVCKV010562791.1:0-10218 GCA_032274145.1 Herpochondria borealis | reverse complement strand
GGATGAGGAGGAAGGGGTTGTGGTCGTCGCGGGCGAAAAGGTCATGCTTGGGGAGAGTGGACGTGGACACCGCGAACGACGGCCTGTGAGCTATCGCGACGACGCGGACGATGAGGAGGACGAGGTTGAGGAGGACGAGTATGTCGAGGAAGAAGAGTTTGTGCTCGACGGAGAGGGCGGGGCGCAGGGCGACGGCGAGGACGAGGAGACGGACGGGGGCGAGAGCGAGTACGGGAGCCGCGGCGGGGACGACGGGAGCGGGGAGAGCGCGCGCACGAGGCGTGCACGCGCGCGCGCCGAGCGGCGGGGGGCGACGGGCGGGAACGGCGAGGAGGATGGAGAAGCGGAAGGCGCGTTGGAAGAAGAAGAGGAGGAGAAGGAGCAGGAGGAGGAGGGGGAGCAGCCGCAGCAGCAACCAAGTTCGGCGGGGCGACGCCAGACGAGACGCAGTGCGCTAAAGTCGGGCAGCAATGGTAGAGAGGATGTTAGCGTGGTGGATGGCAAGGTAGGTAGTGCGCGCGAGCTGCGCGCCCTCAAGCGGCAGCGCGTGGCGACGACGTGACGACGTGACTGGCGGAGGCACAGGCGGAGGCACAGCAGTGGAAGACGGGCATTGGTGGCGCGTTGTGATTGGGTGCGGGGGAAGTCGGATATGTCACGGACACGGATCTTTCCATGCATCCATGCATCCATCCATCCATGCATCAATGCACATCGGTCCGTGCATGCGGTAAAGGGATTACGTGACTTTAATTCAAAAACACTGGAGGAGGAAAATGTACAATTGTACACGTGTATATGAATTCAGCATGTATACTTTCGCCGAAATTCCAAATATCTCGACACGGCCAAATTGGAGGAATGCGTGAGTTATCGTGACCACGTGTTGTGAATAAGGCATGACCAAAATGTTGTCACGCGTTAATGGCTTTTTGAATCCCTGTTTAAGTCGTCCACACACAAGTAAGACCGGTACAGGTGACCCGCAGTGTAGCGGCAATATACCGTGTACAGTAGGCCCTCAGAATGTGACATGTCATGTCGTGTGCAGTGTAATGGGACGATTTCGAGCGTTGTGTAACCCAGTCACCAATATCGCGCGACCACCCTTCCCGTGCTCCGTGGCGCGCTGTGGAGGAGAGGCCACGCCACGAAGCGGCCACGAAGCGGCCATGAAGCAGCCATGAAGCGGCCACGATGCGGCCACGAAACGGCCACGAAACTGCCACGAAAAGACGTGCTGTACAGTACAGATTCGGTCCACGTGTTTGCCTTGCAAGAAAAACAAAAATCGGAAATCCCGCGTTTTTATTCCACTCAAATACAAAAAAGGAAAGAAACAAAGAAAGAGAAAGGAAAGAGAAAAGCTGCTGAAAGCGGTGCACAGACCCAACATTACTGTACCAGCGCATTACAAGTGGCCTTCCCCCGTATCTTAACACTACCACTACCGTGCGTTTCAGCCCTCGTCACGCAGAGCTCTTTCTCGCCTCTTCCACCGCCTCGGCACCGCACCGATGCGCGCACACCTGCCGACGTCGACGCCGCCGCCGCCGCCGTCTTCTTCATCTCAACTGCATTGAATTGAACCCCAAGAAACCGCCTCTCGGTTGAGCGCCTTTTTTTTTACAACTTCGCACCGTCCGCCGTCTACTGTCCAACCGTCCGCCTGCCCGGCCGACACGCAAGCGCGCAATCTTCAACAACACTCTCGCCGGCAAAAAAAAAGGAGCGACCACCAGCCTCGAATTTTTTAGTTTTTCGGAATCGACAACCGACAACGACAAACGACAAACGACAAACGACAAACGACAAACGACCACGACATCGGGATTGCGGATTGCGCGTTGCGTTGCGTAGCGGACTTTTTTGAGTATTGCACATTGGGACGTCGGACGTCGCACAGTGCACGTCGGGACGTTTGGGGGCGTTGCACACATCCGGGGAGGGACATTGACATTGGCTTGACGTTGGCATTGACATCGACCTTCCCGACTCGCGCACCGCGCTCCCCTTCTTAACACGCTGCGACCATCCCGTCCACTGCGCTCCTTCCTCGCGACCCGCACCACCGCGCATTTCCAACCGCGCCCAACTACCGCCCTGCAACCATCGCCACCAACATCTCTCTCTCTCTCTCTCTCTCTCCATCTCTCTCTCTCTAACTCACACACACACACACACTCACACACATCATGACCGCCCCAACCACCACCACCACCACCACCACTGACACCCCGCGCGCCGTCGTCCTCCGCGTCGACGGTATGTCTTGTCAGGGCTGCGTCTCTGCCGTCCACGACGCACTCTGCACTGTTCCGCACGTCGCAGATGTTGTCGTCGATCTCGCCGCGGAGCAAGCTACCCTCACCCTCACCGCGGGCCCCGTTGACGCCCTGCTCACCGCCGTCGACGAACAAGCGGGCAAAGTCGCCACCCTCCTGTCTGCCCACCCGCTCTCCGCCACCTCCCCCATCTCCTCCTCCTCCTCTTCGTCGTCGTCGCCGCCGCCGCCGCCCGTGCTGCGCCGCGTCACGCTGCGCGTCGAAGGCATGTCCTGCGAGGGCTGTGTCGGCACCGTGCGCGACGCCCTCGCCGCCCTGCCCGCAGCCACGGACGTCCAAGTCGACCTTGCCGCCCACCGCGCAACGCTCTGCTACGCCGCCCCTGACACATCCCCGCTCATCGCCGCCCTTGCCGCGGAGGGGAAGTCTGCGACTGTCATCGCGCTCGGACCGCATGCGCGCGCCGTCGCGCTCGTCGTCGAGGGCATGTCGTGCGGTGGCTGCGTTGGCACCGTCGCCGACGCGCTTGCCGCCGTGTCCGGCGTTTCGGCCGTGCACGTCGACCTGGAAGCCCGGCTCGCCACGCTCGTCTACGTGCCGGCGGCCGGGAGCAACGCGTCGGGCGCGGGCGCGGGCGCGGATGAGGGCGACCGTGTCGCCGGAGACCACGACGAGGCGAGCGGGACTTTTGGGCCGTTGCTTGACGCCGTCAAGGCAGAGGGGAAGACCGCTTCGTTGGCGCCGCTCGACCTTGTTGCGCTTCATGTCGAAGGGATGACGTGCGGGAAATGCGTCAAGGCCGTCACGGACGCGCTTCAAGCTGTGCCTGACGTGTCGGACGTGCGTGTCAACCTCGAGGCCAAGCGCGCTACGCTGCGCTTCGCGGGTATCGACGTGGATAATGAGGCAGACATCGCGCCGCTGCTGACCGCCGTGGCCGCGAAGGGCAAGAAGGCGTCTGCCTTGACCGACGTTGCTGCTACTGCTGCTGTTACTGCCTCCGCCGCCGCCAGCGATGATGCGACCCCGACTCTGTCCGCCCGCAGTGCTGCTCCCGCCCTGCCACAGCTCTCGTCCCCGCCGCCGCTTGTGGTGCCGCGCACCGTTGTCCTGCGCGTCGACGACATGCGCTGCAAGGTCAAGTGCGTGAAGCGCGTGTCCGAGGCACTCGCCGCCGTCCCGGGCGTGTCGAATGTCGTCGTCGACCTCGTCGCGGGGCGTGCAACGGTGGGTTACGACGGGGAAAACGTGCAGGCGTTGGCGCAGGCCGTAATCGACGCGGGCAAACCGGCGGTCGTGTTGACGGACGGCGCGGTCGTGCTGAACCATGGCAGTGAGATGCACCTGTTCTCGCCGGTCGAGCCGCTTCCGCCGACGAAGCATGTCGTTGGCGCCGACGACGTGGACAAGACTGGGGGCGGTGGAGTGGTCGTCGTCACGACGCAACTCCGTGTCACGGGCATGTCGTGTGCGGCTTGTGTCAACCTCGTCGAGCCGCTGCTTGCAAAGCTCCCTGGCGTGCGTGAAGCTCGTGTCAACTTGCTCGCGGGCCGCGCAACGGTGAAACATGTGCTGGCCAAGTACTCGTCTGAGCAGCTTGCGGCGGCTGCTACCAGCGCGGGATACGCGACGACCGTGCTGGCCGTGGACAATCCGGCCGAGCGCGCGGTTAACCGCGCGGATGCGTCGGCGTTCCGCATCAACTTCTCGTCGGATACGCAGGCGCGGAACGCTGGAGAGCTCGTGCGTCGCGTGGACGGTGTGGACAAAGTGCGTGTCGTCGCCTGCACGGTTGAGGTGCGTCTCGCCGTGCACGGTCGCAAGGCGCGCGTCGTACGCGAACTGGAGCGCGATGGCGCGTTCTGGAAGTTTGTGTTGCGGCCTTCGGCGCAGGCTGAGCGCGCGGCGGTGCGGCGCGGCGACACAGAGGGACCTACGGACGTGATCAACGAGGAGGCGCGCCAGTGGCGGAACCGCTTCTTCGTCGCGGCTTCGCTGTTTCTGCCCATCCTCGTGACCTACCTCCTGCATGTGTATGGATCGCTGTGGAAGGGCGAGAGCGCGTGGATCTTCCGGTGGGTCCACTTCATCCTCGCTACGCCGGTGCAGTTCTACTGTGGCGGGACTTTCTATCGGTCCAGCTACTTTGCACTGCGCAAGGGGCGGGCGACAATGGACGTGCTTATCGCACTGTCGACGACGATCGCGTACGCGTCGAGTGTGATCGTCCTGCTCAACCCGAACGGCATGGGGCGTGGGCTTGGCCATATGGTCATGTTCCGCGTATCTGCCATGATCATCACGATGGTTCTCATCGGCAAGTGGCTGGAGTCATCAGCCAAGCGACGTGCCGCCGCTGGAGTCGCCGCCCTTTCCGCACTCGCACCTGACACGGCCGTGCTTTTTGACGAGCGTGACGGCGTCGCTTGTCTGACCGAGGTGCCGGTGCGCCTCCTTGACATTGGCGACGTCGTCCGTCTTGTTGCCGGAGACCGCGTGCCCGTGGACGGGGACGTCATCGACGGCTCGTCAGCTGTGGACGAGTCGATGCTGACTGGGGAGAGCAAGCCGGTGCCCAAGTCCATCGGTGACAGCGTCTACAGCGGGACCGTGAACGGCGGCGGCGCGATGCTTGTGCGCACGACAGCCATCGGCGACGACGCGGTGCTGGCACACATTGTGCAGCTCGTCAACAACGCTCAGACGAACCGAGCACCGATCGAGGCGTTTGCCGACCGTGTGTCGGCCGTCTTCGTGCCAGTCATCGTGTCGATCTGCTTCGCAGTCTTCACGAGTTGGTTTATGGCCGCCTACCTCGGCTGGATCCCGGAGGCGTGGTACAAGAGCGAGGGCCGCTTCTTCTTTGCCCTCCTCTTCGCACTTGAGACGATGGTGATCGCGTGCCCCTGCGCGCTCGGCCTGGCAACACCGACGGCAGTGATGGTCGCTACCGAGGTCGGCACGCGTATGGGCGTGCTTTTCCGTGAAGGCGCGGCCGCACTCGAAGCTGCTCGGGGAGTGCGGCGCGTCATTTTTGACAAGACCGGGACGCTGACGCAAGGGCGCCCGGACGTGACGGCAATCATGATGGGCAGGCGAGGGCTGGCCAAGCACTCCAAGGCCAGCGGGCTGCTGACATCGCTCGTGCGGCTGGTCGAGTCGCAGTCTAAGCACCCGCTGGCTGCGGCAATCGTCAGCTACATCGACGCACAGGACGACATCCCGGACGTCGACATGGACCTCAAGGTTTCCGAGCAGGAGGAACTCGCCGGCCGGGGCATGCGCGCAGCGGTCAACAACGGCGAGTTCAAGGTGCGCATCGGCTCGCTGGACTTCGCCTTTGACGGCGTGTCCATGGACGAGCTGCTGACCGAGGATGAGCGCGAGGCAATCCACCGCATGAAGTCCGAGGACGCACTGACACTGGTAGCGTGCGTGGTGAACGATGAGCTGGTCGTGATCTACGGCCTGGAAGATCAGGTGCGTCCCGAGGCCCGGCACGTGGTGGCAAAGCTGCACGAGCTCGGGATCGAGACGATCATGTTGACCGGCGACTCGGAGGAATGCGCGAAGGCCGTTGCGCTCCGCACCGGCATCCCGTTGTCCAACGTGCACGCCAATGCGCTGCCGTGGACAAAAACGGACATTGTGCAGCAGTACAAGCCGGCGTGCTTTGTCGGCGACGGCATCAACGACGCGCCCGCACTGTCGGCCGCCACGGTCGGCATCGCCATCGGCGTCGGCTCGCGCGTCGCATCCGACTCTGCCCCCGTCGTACTGATGCGCGGCGATCTGCGCGGCGTCGCAAACGCGCTACTGCTCGCGCGCGCAACGTTTCGTCGCGTGCGGTACAACTTTGTCTGGGCCGTCGGCTACAACATGGTGAGTGTGCCCCTCGCAGCAGGCGTGCTCTACCCGTGGCTCGGACTTCGCGTCCCGCCGTACGTGGCCAGTGCAGCCATGGCGATGTCGTCGACCTCGGTCGTGCTCAGCTCGCTCGCGCTGCGCTGGTTTACGCCGCCCGTCATTGGCGAGGACGTCGACGGGCATGCTGCGGTGCTCGCGTCGCCTGCCGCGGGGTCGGTCGCCGCTTTCTCGATCGGAGGCGTCGAGGAGGATAGCTTGTCGAGCGAGAGCCTCGACGTGTGGAACTCCGGGTCCCGGTCGGGTACGACCAAGGTGCCGCTGCTCGGCGGTGAAGACGGTCCGGCGCATGTGTAGGACGGGGTGACGCGAGTGTGCCCGTGGGCTAGCGCGGGCAACCCCCCCAAGGTGTGAATATGGCACGGTAGGTGCCGACAACTTTAAACTTTTTTTTTTTTTCCTTTTTAAGTTGGTGTGCCCGTGTTTTTCTTCATAGTTGTTCAGAACGCGATTGAGGAGCAGCGGTAGAGGAGAGCGTTAAGCAGAGTGGTCGATCGCGAGCAAAAGGGACACAGCGACGAGGGGAGAAACAAAACGGTGCAGTGGTAATGGGAAGGCGGAAGCGGTCACTTGGACTTGTTGTCGCGCATGGACTTTGTGATGGGGTTAAGGACGACGGTGCCGCCCGACTCGCACTCCTTCGCGTCCATCGAGGCCTTCTCGGCGTCCTTCCACTCCTTGGACATGGTGGAAGGGAGCTTTCCGCCGACTCTCGAGCGGTACTGCTGCAGGACGAGCGCGCCGGCCATGATAGCGGCGACGCCGCCGATGACCTGGATGCGATGCGGGACGCCGGCAAGACGCGGCCACGGGGTCCAGTTTGTTCCGGAGCGGTCGACGGGGCTCATGGTTGCGTTATTCTTCATGGGTTCTGTTGCGTTCCGATGCGAGTGCTTGCTTCGCGGTGGTTGAGGGATGAGGACCGCGGTTGTGACGAGGGGCGTTCTCGTCTGCACCGGGCAGGCACACTCACTCACTCTATGCCTCAACCGCCAACTGTAGAGCGCCCGAGCGGCAGGGCGCTGTGCGCACGGGTGGCAGGGCAGAGAGAACGTGGGCGCGATTGGCACCACGTGGCGCACGACAGTTGGCCGGCAGGACTACGCTCATGAGAGTTGGAACTGTTGCTCGTTTCACACGTGTGCTCCGTGTGCTACGTGTGCTACGTGTGCTACGTGTTTTCATTGCTGGATACGGATGGGTGATCGTCTCCCCAAAGTAGATTGAACGCTTAGAGTTTCGACGTTTTTTCGTTGCGTGGATCTGCCCACCGCGGGCATTGCATCACACTGCCGTACAACTTCACCAAAAAAAACTCTTCAAAACCGTCAAGTCCGCCGCTGACTTCTTAACTGCTTCCCTTGTAACGCCCCAGCTCCCGCATCCTCATCCCGTCCCACTTCTCCCGACATTCAAACATCCTAAATTTAACGCTGCAACCGCAACATCGACTCGTACAACCACCATCAACCGGCATCAACACCGACAACGACAACTACTACAACACCAATAACAAAAAGTGCAGGTCCTCTCTAAGGGAAAGAGAAGGCCGAAATATGGCCACCCAAGTCGATGACGACACACCCGTCCCCGACACAGTAGCGCGCAACTCTACCGTCGACGCCTCCGCAGGCCCACAGAAGAAAAAGAAGCTCAAGCGCGTGCGCAAGGACCGCGCAAAGGACGATGACTCAGCCCAACTCGACCCCGCAGCTACCCTCGCCGCCGCCAGCATGGGCGCCAACACCTGGCAAGTCCTCACCTCCTCGCGGCTCTACCTCCTCCTGCTCCTGCTCCGCTTTGCCCTCATCTTTGTCTCCACGGCCTCGCTCGAGGGCACGGAGTACGCCGACGGCGTCGACACCCTGGCCTCGGCCCTATTGCCCGGCATGAGCGCGGGCGGAGAGGACCCTCTACTGGCCGTCCCGCCGTCCGGTCTGGGCGACACCAACCGCACCCGCTCCATCGTCGGCGCCTTCATCACCTCTGGTCTGCCCTACATGGCCATCAACGTTGCATGCACGCGCGCGCTACCGACCGCTTGTCCGCCCGAGTGGCTCGGCTACCTCGCCATGTATGTCCCACGTATCTGGATGTTCTTCCTGACCCTGCTCGGCGACGTGCTTCTCGTCCGCTGCTTCGCCGTGTACGAGGGCGAGAACGCGCTCTCGGCCTTGCTCACCTACTCATCGACGTGGACGACGCTGCTGGCCATGCCGAGAAACGTCAACTTTGCGCTCGAGTCGCTGTGCGTCGTCGCGTTGGTCGCGGCGTGTTTCGGGTGGCCGCTCAACACGGCGCGTCCATTGTTCTGGCTGAGCGGGCCGGCCTTGGCGCTCGGCACGTTCCTGCGCCCGCCGTTTGCCTTCTTCGCGTTCACGCCCGTCATCTATCTGAGCTCTCTCTGGGGCAAGAGCGGAGTTCAGCCGCTACGCTACGTGCGCGCCTCGCTGGAAGGGCTGGCATTGTTTGCACTGTGCGCGACGACGTTTGTGACAATCGACTCGGTGTACTTTGGCACGTTCAAGCTCAAGTTTGGCGGCGTGCACATGACGTCGTTTGACCAGTTTGTGGAGTTTGCCTCGAAGGGACTGCCGTTGTCGTACCAAGGGAGCCTTGTGTACACGCCCATCAACGCGCTCAAGTCGGTGTCGAGCATGAAGGTGCTGACGCAGATGGCGACCAACACATCGCCCGGGCAGATGTTCCTGTCGCTGCCGTCGATGCTCGGGCCGCTGTTCATCGTGCTGTTGCGCGAGTCATACTCCGGACTCAAGGTGGCGATGAAGGACCTGATGTCGGAGCTGAAGCAGGCGGCCAACTCGAAGAAGGTGAAGAGGCGCAAGCCGAAGAAGGCGGGGATGACAAAGGAGAAGGAGGACGAGCTGTACGTGTACTTTGACACGATCCAGACGACGTTCCTGCTCGGCCTGCTGATCGAGGTGGTGCAGAACCACGAACGGCTCGGGGTTCTGTCGCTGCTGTCGCTGATGGGGCCGTGCATGGTGTGCATTGCCGGTACAATCTTCGGACCCGAGTCGTCGGTGCGGTTCCGCGCGGTGCATATCGCCTTCTCAGTCGCCATGGTTGCCTTCTTCGGACTGTTCAACCAGGCCGGTGTGACGCGACTGCTGCTCCGCGCCGGAACCGACAGCCAGAGCGCGCTTGTACCGACCGGGGCTGCCGTGGTGGTGTACCGCGGCGTGATCGGACACCGCAACGTGCTCGGCGGCAACGTGAACAATGTGAGCGTGCACGACGGCGGGGAGTCGCGCCTCGCGCTGATGACAAAGATCCGCGAGCTGCGCGAGCTGCGACGCGACGACCAGATTGTGGTGGTGGCCGCGGCCACCGTGGGGATGAAGGAGGGCGAGTTTGTGCAGACCGGGACGGCGGCGCACGGACACATGAGCGCGCTGGACCTGCCGGCCAACATTGACGACGCCGTGCGGAGATCCTCGCTCAAGATGTACAGGTTTGTCGGGGACGAGGATGAGGCGATTATCCGCGACAGCGAGGAGGCGGCCGAGGAGGAGGAGCGTGAGCGCGAGAAGGCGGAGCAGAAGCGCCGCAAGCGCGAGCAGGAGGATGCCAAGACGGAGCTGTGAGGGGGGTTTTGGGTGCGGAGGTTGCGATGGCCAAGCGGGTAATGGCCAATGGCCAATGGCCAATGGCCAATAGAAAATGTTAATGTTTGCTGTAAGTTTTTTTTCAAGGGCGTCGAGGTAAAGAATGCAACTATTTAGGACGCGGTCTTGGACGCGGCCAAAGGCACTGTCCTGCGGGGAGGAAAGAGATTGACGCCAGCGCGTCATGGCGTGACGTCATACCCCCGCGCCTCCCTTCCGGCCGACGTCCGCCATAAGAACCCCCAGAAGCCGCATCGCCCCTTCCCGCACCTCTCCCTTCGCCCCCGTCGTCCCCGTCGTCCCCCTCTTCGCTGCCCACCCACTTCTCTGTTCGCCACCATGCCTGCCCTTCCGCCCCGTCCACATCCCCCTCCCCGCCG
>JAVCKV010562780.1:0-10787 GCA_032274145.1 Herpochondria borealis | reverse complement strand
CTGTCTGTGCTCGTTAGTGATGTGGTAGAGGGATGCTGTGTGTTTGTTGTTTAGCCTGCAGCATTTTGTGCAGTGGGAAAGTTTGGAGGATTTAGAGCGATGAAGATAGGCGTTCGACCTGAACGATGCCGCAGGAGATTCCGATGGGGCGGAAAGCTTGCCGTTGATAGGCAGTAGTGATGTACGACTGTCGTAGATATTTCGGACCGTGCGTCTCCAACGCGATCCGAAACCTAGTTGCTGAAGGATTGCATGAAGATATGGCCACTGAACTCGGTCATCTGCCTTCTCAAAGTCCAGGCTCAGCTACAAAGCAGAATTTTGATGGCGCTTCGACCATGAAATGGATTCCTGCAGCAGGATCAAATTTTCCGTGATCGACCGGCCGGGCACGAAACCGGTCTGTTCCGTTGGGGTGAGTTTGGGGAGATTAGGAAGCAGAGTCAAAGTTTTAGCGCGCGAGTGAGTATCTTAGCAACTAAATTTAGCAGCGCTATTGGTTTGTAGTTCCTCGGGGCGTCGGGGTCCCCTTTCTTGTCAAGTAGAATGATTACCGCAATACGGAACTTTTTTTGGCACGCGGTCTGCTGCATGCACTGTATGTTCAAATACGTTTATGAGGAGAGCCGCCAAGGATGTTGGGCGTTGGAGGAGGATCTCAGCAGGCAGGCCATCGGGGCCTGCTACTTTCCTGTTGATCAAGGTGTGGATTGCGTCCTCGATCTCGTCCGCCTCGATTTTTGTTTTCAGTCGGTCGCGTTGCGTCTGCGTGACCGTGGGTTGGTTTTGGGAGATGATCTGTTGAACTTGCGCTGGGCTGGGTGGTGGTTCAGCGCCATCGCTCGTGTGGGAAAATGTTTTTGCCCAGAACTTTTTCTGTTGGCTCTCAATGTCTCTTTGGGCTGTGGACCATTCACTGTTGGGGAGGGTGACCTTAGAAATCGGAGCGTGTGATCGGTTCGCACTTGCCATCGCTAGGAAGAAACATTAGCAGCGCTCGGCATGTTGGAAGTGTCTGTCGAACGCCTTTGCCTTGTTTTTTCCGTGTGTCGCCGTGCACGTTGCACGCCAGTGTGTCCGGGATTGCACTGCGCTCGCGAGCATCTCGTCTTTCAGGTTGCGTATCGCTGTGTTGTGGGGTATGCGCACACTTAAAATGCTTGTTCCCATTCATTATTTCGTTGTTAAAGGTTTTCTCTGTGAAGTTTTCTGCAACAAGCCGTGATGTTGGACATGAGCTTTTCGAAGTGAGCCGCCTGCTTCTGAGATATGCATTTTGAGGTGTAGGTTTGCAGGAGTTTGTCGACGAGAGGTGTCGCCTGGTGTACCAGCGATCGTGGCATTTGCCAATGTCCCTTTTTGGGCTGCGTCGGACTAACCGATGGTGGCCGTCGGGCACCGGTGGTACGAGCCTACTGTGCGCTGTGTAATTTTTTTTGGAGGCGTTGTGTGACAGGCCTTCGCTGAGAAAGATCATGTCAATGCGGGCTGTGCCGGTTGGGATTGTGGATTCTCTGTCCCCGGGGTGCTGTGTGCGCCATACGTCGGTGGCGCCGATCGCTGCAAACCAGGCTAGTAGAGTTTGTGCGCCTTCTGTTGCATGCGACGTTGGTTGTTTGCAGGCGAAGCTAGAGTCGAGGACACAATTGGAATTGCCGCCGGCGCCATGGTCACTCACGAGCGGCGGGCGGGCCAAGCTATTGTAGAACTCGGTCTGTTCCTGGCTGTGGAAGGGTGCGTAGATGGAGTGCGTTGTGACTTTGCGGTCGGTAAGGTGTGAAGAAACTGAAGAATAGCGGTGCGAGTTGGAACCGCGGTCGGTCCAGTTCGGCTCACGAATATATAGACAGGCGTGTTCGGATAGGAGGATTGCGACGCCGCCCGATCTGCTCGTCGTCGCTATAGTCGGGAACCTTTGGGCGTGGGCCACCTGCTGACAAGTTTACTGTAATTTGGCCAGCTGTTCTTGCTCTGTAATTTTTGTTTCGTACAGGAATATGATTTCAAATTTATGGAGCTGTATTTGTTGCAGTTTTTGCCACATGTTCGTGACGATGCAATTCATATTGATGGTGATTGGTTTAGCTTCCAAACTTTTTTTGTTTGTGCCATGTTTTTTAGTTTGTCTGGTCAAGTGTGGCTTCACCGGCAGCCTGCTGTTCATTCAGGGTGTTGTTTTGCTTTTCGAGTGCATTCAGTACTATGATTGTCTCCGGGAAGGTCGTGCCGATTACCCGCCATATGTGTGACATATCTTGGCACCTAGGTAGGTCACGCAATGAACTTTTGTTCAGAAGCTGGATGTATTTGTCCCTGTGGAGCCACGAAAACTTGACCCCCTGCCACTTCACCGGTCTTTGTTCTTCGTCGTAAATGTGCGGTAGCACAGTACGCGTCACAAAGTCCATGCAAGCAAACGTGCGTATCGTGTGTGTTTCGTTCGCTTCCACGCCCGTGAGTGTGCCAAGGAGCGGCTAGGGCTTGGTCATGGGCGTGGTGATCATGGGAGACTTTATGTCCCTGAGAAGGCGCTTGAATTCCTCTACGAAATGCGCGTCGGTGATCTGGGCCAGTCCCGGTAGGTCCGTGGCTTCACCTTTCCGGGCTGCGCGGAGAACCGCCAGCTGGTCGCACAGGCGTTCGTGGCCTGCGACTAGGTCCTCCTCCGATATCGCGAGCAGGTATTGACCCCTAGTCGGCGCGGTGTGTTTGAAAATGTGCTTCGGGTGGCCCACCTGTTGCGGATGTGTGAGCACAGTCATCAGATGCGGTGTGCAGCTTTTCTTGGTCTGAGAGATATTGTAGTGTGCGCGAAGCGCCTGGCCCACCGGTTGTACCGCAATAGGGGTAAATTCTGTCCCCTTCATCGTGTCGAGGTCGATGTGTGCGAGCACATCGAACCGGTTGTTGCGCTCCCCGGTGGTTCCGGGCGACATCATTTGCGCGACAACTCGGGCCCTCTTTTCCTGGCGGCCTTGCTGCTGCTTCCAGTCGTCGTCCTTGGTCGATTTTTGTCCAGATTGGCGGTCTTCCTTCTGCGATGTCTCCAGTGCGGTGTTGGTTAGGGCGGTATCGGCCTGCGTCTGGTCTTTGTTGTCCGCGTATATTTCCATAGCGTCTCTCCTCGTGGCTGGCGACGGCACCGTGTCCGTTTTCTTGACTACCTCTTGTTGTTGCTGGTAGGGGAGGGGGCGGGGCTTTGTCGGCTGCACTTTTTTGGTCGGTGTGGTGGTCGTCGGCTGTGGTGCCCTGCTCAGCTGTGCTGTGTGGTTTAGGGTATTCTGCGTAAATGCGCTCGATGAGATCATTGCTGACGTCTGAGGCTGGGGTTTCGGGGCTTTAGGGCCGGAACAGGGGCGGGGGACCGCCTCCCTTAGAGGAGCTGAGGGCTGGGCTGCTGAGGTCGTCCGGTGTGTTGCCGCGCATGGCATCGGAATAGGAACACCGGGGTTTGCCAGTGGTGCGATATAGACGGCGGCGGGTATGCGTTGAGTCTACTCCACTTGTGGATGACTTGCGCGATAGCTCCACACGGGATCTTCACCTTTCTGGCCAGGATGGTCTCGACCTCTTTCGTGAGCGCCGCCCGAGGGGCGGTGGTAGTTTTGAACTTCAGGCGGAACACGCGCTTCGATCCGAGTTGTTTTCAGTAGCTGGGGTTGGAGAACATATAGAGATGAGCCAGGAACGCCTTGATAGCTGCGCCCAAAAGCTCTGGGTGAATCTCCCACTCGCCCTTGGGCATTGTTAGGTCCATGTAATACCTGTTTTGGGGGCGCGTGGCCTTCGGGACGGGGGTGGGGCGCCCGTACTCCATTTTGATTTCGTTCAGCTGTTTGAGTAGTGCAAGGCCGCCGTGGCTGAAGGTGGTTAGGGATCGCTTGTTACAGATTAAGTCGGCAGGGATTGAGGACCAGTTAGTTTCCTGGAGTGAGGGGTTAAGCTCGGCGATCCGAGCCACTGTCGTGCAGATGTGTAGGCCTTGCAGGCGTCGCGGTAGCGGCAGCTGTACCTCGTGGTATCAGTTCTATTGGCCCTGCACCAGAGAACAGTGCATGCATTGATCGCCAAAACGTACCTGTTGTCGTTGACTGTCTCTAGTTCGGTGTTGTTTGGAACGGTAAAATGCTCCTCGTCATTGTGGAAGAAGTTGAGATCGGCGGCCGATCTCTCTTCAGTGCCTGCATATTGTGGTCCTTCACCGATTTGTGTTGGAAAACCGGTTGTGTCCCGATAGCGCAGTTGTTTAGAGCGCGGGACCGTTAATATAGAGGCCGTGGGTTATATCCCCACTTGATACTGCATCCTTGCGCTACTCTAAATTTTATTTCACTCACCCGCTGCGCACGCTTCCACGATACCAGGAAGTACGTTCACCAACATTATCCACAGGTAACGACGCGACAAAATTTTCTCGTGCACACACATTTTTCCACCGTTAACGTTGACTCTATCTATTTTTGTTGTAGTTGAGATATTTTCAAAGAAGCATGGTCACGCATGGGTGCGAGAGAATCCGCTGGAATACGTACATGAAAGAAAAGTACATGTGTAACCTGATTTACTGTAGACTGTAGAGTAGCGTAATCACAGTAAAGAATTATTACCCATATGTATGTACGCTCATACACAGTGTGTAGCGTATTCAATGTCTAGAAAATATTTTTGAGACTCGATTTTTCGAGGATGTACCAGAATTGTTGTCCTTTTTCTGGAGAATTAATGTCTAGTTTTCAAAAATCTTGTCCGGAGATTAATTGAATTTTTGGAAATTAATTTCGAAACCCAGGACATAAATTATGGGGCCGTAAGTAATTTTCTGTACTGCAAAATTGTAAGGACAGAAAGGAATTGTTCAATATATTTTTGCAGGGGGTTTAGAACAAACTTCGAATAGTGTAAAGAGCTAAAATAATAGTTTCAAAAACCAAATGCCATTGAATCCATGTTTGAAATGGTTGTATTTCGGAAAGATTAAAATGTATCTTACTGCACGTCAACAGTTTCACAAGTGACGAATTTCCAAAACGTCACCAATAGCTTACATTCAACTGAACTGATTGCACCAACATTTATAGCTTAACAATATGTTTAAAAATATTGACAATGGATGCAAACTATCTTTTGTGACGAGCCTTTGGAATCTCGTCGCTACTAGGATATGTTTTCTAGTCAACCCTACTCTCGGCTTCGGAACATTACAAAAAAACACGTACTTACACTTACGCACACAAACACACACGCACCTTCGTACAAAAACACATAAACACAAACACTTCCGAAACGCACACACACACCTCAGGACGAACACACATACAGACACAGACACAGACACTCACTTTCAAACAATAAACCAATACAATTTCGGACGAAAAAAAACATACGAACAACCACACGCACAGACACACGCAAACATACTCCGGAAGGTGAAGCTACAAAATTTCCATGCATGCGACTTTGGAATTATCCCGGGTATTTCAGCGCCACAATCAACGAAAATAAACAAAAATAGTGCTTTGTAGCCGGAAGCAATAGCCGCGAGAAACTCTATTGTAGAAGTTGCGAGAAGCGTTTCCTGCGCCCCGCAGGGCACGATACGCAAAAGCCGAGCAAAAGGCTTCGTGCGACTGCTAAGAGGTACTAAAAATGAAAATAGTGTAAAGGGCAGTGGTTTAACGCAGGGGCGTATTTATGACTTACTAAAGAACTGAGTTTAAGTCATTTAGTCACTCATTTTTGGCCGTAGTCACTAATTTGTAGTCAGTCATAAGTACGATTAGAAACTGTAACACATCCGTTCAGCGAAAGCTTACTGCGAGAACTTTTATTACACCTTGTCGGTCAATGGGACTTCCTTCTTTGAATTTCACGAGCTATAAGAACAATTAAGCGATGGAACTGTGCTGCCACTGGATTTTTAAGACCGTTTTGAGGTAGCGTGAGTGTGTAGAGATCGTTATTTAAGAAGATACGAATGAGCTCCATCATTTCAAGCGTATCGTAAAGAGTGGATTGTTCTTTGTGATTTTATAGTTTTCCTAGATCACTGATCAATCTTTTAGCAGGTGCCGATGATGCTTGCGAAGCTAAGAAATATCTTGCGACCATATTGAACGGACGTGGATTGATCATTGCGTCTGTGCTTTCATTGTATGCTTTCCAGTATTTCAAAACCTTTGATGGTTCAAGGCGTCGTTTTTCCTTGTTGTAAGTTATCATTGACTTATGAAGAACAGCCATCATAGGTGGTTGATTATCGCTTATTTATTCCATTGTATGACAAAGGAATAAATAAGCGATAATCTACCACCTATGATGGCTGTTCTTCATAAGTCAAAGGTCGAGTGCTTAACGGACAACTGCACGATGAAGTAAGTTGTAGTACTCAGCACTTGGCTTTTCGTTCCCTTCGATGATTTAAAGAAAACAGTCGTTCACATCAAGTACTATAGCGATATTAAAAAGTAGTAATATTCGCGCGGCATGTTGGGATGGATCTATTTATTCGTCGCTTTCTAACATGTTCTATCTGGCAGTGCCAGACCTCAAAGGAGCAGACTGCTCATGAACTTGCTTCGACACAAGCCCGAGTCGGATATCAAGCTGTTAAGAAAGCTCACGGGAAACTAATTTTACAGGTTACCTCGCAAGTCTTTTTTCGGGAGTCATCACGGGCATCATCACAGTCGGCTGTAATATTAATTGCACGGTGCGAAAAATTCGTGCACCTTAAATTCCCGCAGCTAGTTCAGCATATTCGCTAGTGAAAAACGAAGCAGAGTTTGGAAGCATATCTGCAGACATTTTGAGGAGCATTTCGTACAGTTCGCGAATAAGACGTGGGGAACGTGACATCGAGACGTTTTTGTCTGCCTAAAGTTCCCTTGAAACTCTTCGACTCTCTTTCAGAACTGGTAAATTATGCCGGGAGGTTTCTCTGCTCTTGAACTATTCGTGGAAGCTGCGTCTGAGGTATTTTAAGTTTTTCCGCCACTGCAGCGATTTTCTCAGACATAGTTAGATGCGTCGTCATGGCAGAGAGTTTAGAATTACAGCGGGTCTGGATATCATGTTTGAGTCGTTGCAGCCTATCATTGGTTACTCCTGCAACTCTTATGGTCTGCCGGAACTGAATGTTGGCTTTTGGATGATTTCAGAAGTAGGTGGTGGTCTTGTTGACGACATTCATCAACTATTTCCATTCCGTACCTATGTTGAACACGTCATTGACTACTAGAGCGATTGTACGGCACAGCGCACAGAGCAAAAATGGGTGGTAAAAAGGTCCATTGCCAATGCTATTGCAGCGTCATGTCACTGTTGGCAGTGTGAACACATATGCTTTCAGATCCAACAACTGGATTATTGTTAACAATTTCCTCCAAAATAGCACAGAGCAGAGTTTTACTTTTAGAGGAATAATCAATTTCAAGCGTGACAATGGGGATACTCTGCAGTATATTCTGTAGTACCCATTCAGTGTTAAAAAATGCCATGTTACACTAATTAACGGCGCTCCCAGTGCTGCGCTCCAACCATCGAATTTTGTAAACCCCCGTTCGCGTTTTAGAGATCTCACGGCTGAGTATGCTGCATACGGCGTCGTAATTATCAACCAGATTGGACAGAATGGGCTCATTGGTACTGAATTTTATCCGACCCCCAAAAACAGAAATTAAATACTGAAACGTAGGCGACCCATGTCTTGAGAGAGGCGTCTCGGTTAGACACCGGAGCAGCATCATTCCAATAGACTGCAGGCTGGATTGCGATTGGAGGGAGAGTGACCGAGAGGGCCTTGAAGAATGTGAAAAGGCATGCAAAACGATTTTCTTTCTTGTGCCTTCCGCGGTAGATTCATTGTTTTGGTACGAAGACGGTACGGGGGTCGAAGTCGACTGCTTTTGAGGTTTAAGGAATTGGTTTGCGCGGTTTTGTGTTGTCCTCTTCTAAAGTCGGCGGTACTCTTCAGTCAGGAGCCATTTGATTTAATCTTCCACAACGTTCTATTCGTCAAGGATTTCCAGCTTGGTGTGAATGCGAGGGTTTCCTCTCTTGTAGTGACCGATGATATTGCTGTTGGATCTGTGTGGTACGGAGATAAGGGGGCCGCGCACCTACGCAGGGAAATCGACACATGTACGCCCACTCCGGGTGGTCGAAATCGGCTGCCTTTCGACACTCCGCCACCCGGGTCGGGTACAGTCAGAGGTACTTTAAGGACCTAGCTACTTTGCCATATTTCTACTCTGGAGTGGCATGGCTTCGTATTGGTCGGGTTGGATGGTTCATTTATTGGGTACTATGGTTGCGTAGTTAGGGAACGCTAACCTATCTGAGGGAATCTAGATTAGTGCACTTGGCAATTTTGAGTGTACTGTAATTTCTATGTGGCAATATTTGTAGTTAGTTTTAGGGCTTTTTGCCCTTGAACCGTTCTGGTCCACCAGCCCCGCCTTGGGTGCTCCCCGAGCCGCTACTTAATCTCGTTGGGCGGCACTGAGTTGGGGGTGGAGAGAGAAAAACGGTCGTATTTCAAACTAACTTCCAAGTAAAGCCTTTTTCCCCATGTTGTCTTCTTCTTTTCTCCTTCTTTTTTCCCTTTTTTCTTCCCTTTTTTTCTTCCCTTTCCGTCTTCCTTTGGGGTTGGTTGAGGCAACGCTGTGTGGAAGCACACAACGCAGTGGCGACGACACTACGCCCTACCACACGTGCCAGCAACCCCCTTCTTCGCCACGACCTTCCCTTCGTTTTAGCTCTACCACGCCCCGTCTCCTTGTGTGCTGCTACGGGCGAACTACCTGCAGCACTACAATCTCCAGTTTCGGTCCATCTTTCCTTCTTCCGAGTACACAGAGCAGTGATAGCATGGCACACTTTTCCTTTCTTTACTGACTGTGGCGGCAAACGTGCTCTAGATCGAGGTTTTGGAGCTTCCGCCGCGGGCGGTTCCTCCGGTATTACGCCGCTTTTGGGTCTCTTGCTGTTTTTCAGATAGGCGTTTGGCTGTGATTGCTTCATGTGGCTCAATGTAGACGTGATCATCGTTTGAATTTTTTGAACGAGCTTGCGGCGTATCGTGTTGATCATCCGCCATAGTCGGATACTGCAGGTGAAGATTCTAAGTTCTAAACTGAGGGTTGTGAGAAGACCGAGGGATGGTGGTCACGGCGATGCTCCGGACGAGAGTGTCGTTGTCGTACGGTTTTCTAAAAACACAAGCCGCCCACGATTCAACCGGACCAACTAACTTCACGATGTTGTGTTAACTAAGTTTTTATTAAATGAAGGATTTTGAATAAGTTTACTACTGTATTCAAAAAATGAACCGTCAAGTAATATATTAAATTTTTTTGAAATGTACTATCATCGAATTCGCCAACATATATATCTCCTATATACACGTGTCAATAGAGACTAAAAGGAGCCTATTGTTTTAGTGAATTTTCAATTTCGTAGTCAGTCAATCATTTTCCGCCAAATTGTTGGTGTAGTCACTCAGTCATAAATACCCCTCTGGTGTAACGGAAACGAAAAACTTTAAAGATATTGGAAAGCGCTTTTTACCTGTGCTCCCGTAAAAATAGCTCATAACTATCCATGTAGTGTTTAACGATATAAAAAGGCTGAACTTCAGAATCCGACTATAAAACAAATAAACAACAATTTGTAAAGGACTTTTGCTCTTAATCTTTATCCAATTTTTTGAAATTATTCAGTTAAGCAATTTTTATCGCAAATTGAAAGATGTTGAAACTTCCGGACTCTAATTTCGCGTACAACTCAAACAACTAAATATTTCAAAGAAACTGGTACAGAAAAAATCACACAAACGAGTTTTTGAAACAACTCATTACAATATTATTATTGATTGACAAAAAATCTGTGCACAACTTGGAAAGAGCAGGAAAAGGAAAAACTGCAACCTCTCTGAATACTAGCACAGTAGTGTTGATGATAACAATCGTATCTCCCCGTTCGAGATTCCAAAAAAGATAGCATTCGCCGATGTTAAAATGATCTAAGAGAATGAAAGGCGATGTTCTCCACCGGCAGATAAAGAGGGAAATCGTCGGCCTTCCTAACCTCAAATGAATGAAGCTAGTGGGCAGGAAGGTTTCGGCCTCCCTCAAAAAATAAAAAAACGACGCCGCCGCCGAAAGAGAGGCAGGGACAGCGGTTCCGAGTCAAGACAACAGTCCTCTTTTGAGGACTCTATTAAAACTTGGTAGAAAAGGACGATAAATTTTTCGCTAACTGGGAGGCCTTGGGCTTGAGTCTGACAGTAACCGCTATCGCAGAATTCATACCGGGCCAACCCCAAATTTAACCTAATTTTAAATTACAGGCGTTACCGTCTAAATAAAACTCGTGCGTCTCAGGGACGTAAGATACAGAAAAAGACCGGCCTTTGTCCATGCCACATTCTGCAGAACATTCGCAATTTGAATTTAATGGGAAACCCCGTTAAAAATAATTCATTTACTAATTAAATTTCAAAGTAAGTGCAATAATGAGAATCTTAGCAAGGGTGCTGCCCTCCTTATTTTACCATACCTCTTCGATGAGCCAGACTTGACTGTTTATAATAATAATCTGACTCATGGACACGGTCTCCCTACGTACCTTCGCGCGGTACCTTTCTTTGACAGCAGTTCGATTATTTAAACACTGCTATAAATGAATTTCAAAAACATTTCTGACATAAGGACTTTCTGTGCAGATTTTGCAAACAAGTAATTTCATTTGTACTCCAAAAATGGAGAGATGATATCAGTGCCGTTCCT
>JAVCKV010562769.1:0-10789 GCA_032274145.1 Herpochondria borealis | reverse complement strand
ATATGGTGAACCATAAAATCTGCAGTTCCTAATTTGATCGGCATCATAGCAATTTTACCACCAACTTCAACAACTTCGCCACCAAAAGCGTAACTTGTTGTTGCTAAAGCATTTGGAGCTGTTGTTCCAGGTGCTAATAAATGAATATTTTGAATCCATTGAGCAAAAATTGGTTGTAATTGAATTGCTTTATCTGAAAACATATCTTGTGGGCGACCTAAAGCACGCATTGTATCATTATGAATATAGAATCCAAATGCATGTGTACCTAAGAAAATACAAACCCAATTTAAATGTGAAATGATTGAATCTCGATGACGTAATACTCGGTCTAATAAATTATTGTAATTATTAGCTGGAGTATAATCACGAACCATAAAGATGGCGCCATGCGCAGCACCACCTACCACACAGAAACCACCAATCCACATATGATGTGTGAATAACGATAATTGAGTAGCATAATCTGTTGCAATATAAGGATATGGTGGCATTGCATACATATGGTGAGCAACAATAATACTTAATGAACCCATCATAGCTAGATTAATAGCTAATTGTGCATGCCAAGAAGTTGTTAAAATTTCATATAAACCTTTATGACCTTCGCCAGTAAAAGGCCCTTTATGAGCTTCTAAAATTTCTTTCATACTGTGACCAATACCCCAATTTGTACGGTACATATGACCAGCAAAAATGAATAGTACTGCTAACGCTAAATGATGGTGAGCAATATCACTTAACCATAACCCACCAGTTACTGGATTTAATCCACCTTTAAATGTTAAGAAATCTGAATACTCTCCCCAGTGACCACTAAAGAATGGAGCTAAGCCTTTTGAGAAACTTGGGTATAATTGACTCATTAATTCACGATTAATTAAGAATTCATGAGGTAATGGAATTTCTTGTGGTGCTACACCTGCATCTAATAATTTATTAATTGGTAAAGCAATATGAATTTGATGACCCGACCAAGATAAACATCCTAAACCTAATAAACCAGCTAAATGATGGTTCATCATTGATTCGGCATTTTGGAACCATTCTAATTTTGGAGCTGCTTTATGATAGTGGAACCAACCAGCAAATAACATAATTGCTGACATAGCTAGACCACCAATCGCAATCCAATATAGTTCTACTTCACTTGTAATACCTTCTGCTCTCCACATTTGGAACCAACCTGATGTTGTTTGAACACCTTGGAAATTACCTCCAACATCCCCATTTAAGATTTCTTGGCCAACAATTGGCCAAACAACTTGTGAACTTTGCTTAATATTAACTGGATCAGTTAACCAAGCTGAGTAATTAGAGAAATAGGCACCATGAAAATGCATTCCACTAATCCATAAGAATATTACTGCTAACTGTCCAAAATGAGCACTAAAAATTTTACGAGAAACTTCTTCTAATGAGCTAGTTTGGCTATCAAAATCATGTGCATCAGCATGTAAATTCCAAATCCATGTTGTTGTTTTTGGACCTTTTGCTAATGTTCTAGAAAAATGACCAGGCTGTGCCCATTTCGCAAAACTTGTTTCAACCGCATCCTTTTCAACAAAAATTTGCACATTTTTTGCGCGACGGTCTGTTGAGCTTATTGCCATTAATTTTCTCCTTGTTGGGAGACGAAAATTTATGAAACTCTCACAATAATAACGAATAGAAATTTGAGAATATTCTATTGATCATGAGTTTTCAAATATATATTATATATATTTTTTTTATAAATTTAAAAATTTGCTTAAAAATTCTTTAAAATTTGGGGAAAGCCATCTTTTTGAAGGACTTTTAAAAAACTAATGGTGCGAGTAAATTCGAAAAATAAAAAAAAGTTTTGTTAAAACTAATGAATAAAAAATAAAAATAGACCCTTTATTTTTGGTAAAAGATAATTTACCAAAAATAAAAAAATCTATAAAAATGAATCTTTAAAAGTATAAACCTAACATATCAGGGAAAAAGCGATTAATCTCAATAATAAAACCGGCTGTAAAACTTAACCATAATGTTAGTAAGACGGGAGCAGTAGATAAATATTTTTGAAAATTTTCCATAAGTAATAAACTCAACTAATTAATAAATAATGCCTTAAATGTAAGTCAGAAGTTAGCGTGGTGAAACTGTAATTTCATCACGAGGAGCAATTAATTCTCCACTTGTTAGTTCTTGCCAAGCAGAAATAGGCCAAATATAACCCGTTGTCATTATTTTTAAGGCTAATGGGACATTAATAATAATTTCACTCTCTGCTGGATTTTTTGTTGTACTAACAGCACGTACATATTTTCTACCAACCCAGCCAATCCATCCTGAAATATAGACGAAACCAAAGCCAGGAAGAATAAATTCTGCAGCATGACTCCAACGTCCATCTGCTACTAAATGTGGTAAGCCATCTGATCCACATAATAAATCTGAGCGGCCATATTTGTCAAATCGGGCTTGTGTTCTTTGGATTTGTTGTTGCAATGCTAATGCTGGTGGTGAATCAGCTTCATATTGTGTTAATCTTTGTTCAAGTTTTGCGACACTTGATTTTAAACGTTTATTAAAAGCTGGAGATTCACTACATTTCGTTAAACCACCAATATCCGCGGAAGCCATATTTGGAGCGAATGTTACTAAAGCTAAAATAAGTATTGTTATTAAGTTAGAACGTTTCATAAACAAGTTAAGAATAAGTATATATAATTTGGTAAAAAATATTAAAAAATAGGAGTAAGATTACAAGTGATATAGTATATGAAAATTAAATTTATAGTAGACATTTTTTAGAGTTAAATAAAATTAAAGATAAAAAAATTTAAATAGACTATTCCCATTGATTTTTAAAATATTTTAAAAATCGATGGGAATGATACATTTATTCGAAATCTTTACGATTTGGATTTCTTGATGGATCGCTTGAAAGAAGCCCAAAGATGAATAATGAAACGAAAAAGATAACTGTTGTATAAACTAAAATTTTTAAAGTTAACATTTAATTTTTCTTAAAAATTATTTTTAATAATATTAATTATACTAAAATAACAAAATTCTAAATTATTTAATTCATAATAAATTACACTTAGTATATTAAATTTTTATAACTTACCTATTCGAATTTAAAAAACAAGGATACGCTTTTAAGACAGTGATTTCTAATTTTCTTTGTTTTTTTAAATTAATGGCTTGATCAGAATTATTTCGCAGTGAAATATAACCTTCTATTAAAATATAGTCATTGGTTCCATAATATTTTATTATATCATTAGCTAATGTACCCCAAAACGTTAATTGTACAAGCCTCGTTACCTTAAATTCTGGTAGTTGAGCCCGACAACTTGTCATTAAAATGGAGTCTTCTACAAAGTTTTTTTTAGGAACGTCTAAAATTTTAACTATACTGCTTATATAATTCGTATCACTCATTTACTTTAACAATAAATTATTTAAATGATTAAGTTTTTTTGTTTCTGAACATCTTCGAAATTAATGTCACGTAAACGTTTTAATAAACGAATAAAATATTCTAAAAAATAATCATCTAATTGAATAATCTCTGAAGTATCTATTTTAAACATTTTATAAATATCAACTATTGAATTTGAAAACTGATTTTCAATAGTTAAAATATTGGCAAAAGCTAATCGATCACTAACATTTTGACCCCATTCAAAAAATCCAAAGAAATTACTTACAAATTTTAGTAAGAAAATAGGTACACGTTTAACTTGTGCCTCTTGTCCAGCCAATTGTTCACATAAATTGATAATTTCTGAAGAAACCCAACTTCTGGAGCCACTTAGAAAAACTGTTTGATTTACTGTTTGAGGAATTTGAAACGCTCGTAAACAAAATTTTGCAATATCTTGAGTATCCATATAAGAAATTGCTGTATTTTCATTGGTTACCCAGATTGGTAAATTTTCTAAAACTGGAATGGCGTATTGTTCAATTAAACCTTGATAAAATCCAGTTAATCGAAAAATTGTATAAGGAATTCCTGATTCTTGTAATTGAATCTCAATTCCGTTCTTTACTTTTAATAATGGAATGGTATTTGATTGCTCAACATTTTGTGTTGAAAAAAAGATAAAACGTTCAATATTAGCTATTTTTGCTGCTTCGATTAAACAAAGTTTCCCTTCCCAATCTACAGTTTTTAATGCACCTTGCTCATTCACGCGACCTGTTGAAGCATCTACTACGGCTGTAATTCCTTTTAAGCAAGGTGGGATTGTTTCTGGTTTTGCTAAATCACCGTAAACTAATTCAGCTCCCCATTCTTTCAAAAAACTCGCTTTTCTAAAATTTCGAACAAGACAGCGAACTTGATAACCCTTTGTCAAAGCTTGAAGTACAACTTGACGGCCTAATGTGCCTGTTCCACCAATGATTAATAAACTCATAAAATAGATTTGTATAATTAATTTTAGTCAGTAAAAATGGTACTCTGTAAAATATCATTTGCTTCCAGATTTACTAATTCTTTCTTAGTCAAAACTTGTCCACGACTATCAAAAATTCGATTTGCTTGACGCATACGAGCTCGATCTAACGCATTCTTGACACTTCTAGCATTTGCAAATAATGGACGTTGTCGGCGTCTTTCAATATATTGTGTTAATGCTAATTCGGCATCTGGTGTTAATTGATATTGTTGATCTTCTAACATTAACTTTGAAATTTGTAACAATTCTTCTGTTGTATAATCTGGAAAATCAATATGATTAGCAATTCGTGATGATAAACCTGGATTTGATTGATAAAATTTATCCATTGGTTCTTTATAACCAGCTAAGATCACAACTAAATCATCTCGTTGATTTTCCATAACTTGTAATAAAATTTCAATAGCTTCTGACCCATAATCTCTTTCATTATCTGGTTTATATAAGTAATAAGCTTCATCAATAAATAAAACACCACCCATAGCTTTTTTAAGAACTTCTTTTGTTTTTGGAGCGGTGTGTCCGATGTATTGTCCAACTAAGTCATCACGAGTAACTGTTAATAAATGGCCTTTTTTAATATAACCTAGTTGATAAAGAATATCAGCCATTTTTAAACCAACCGCTGTTTTACCTGTTCCTGGACTACCTGTAAAAGACATATGTAATCCAGGATTTCCAGTAGCAATCCCTAACTCATCTCGAACCTTATCAATTAAGAGTAAGGCTGCAACTTCTCGAATTCTTGATTTTACTGGTACTAAACCTACTAACTCTTCATCTAATAGATTTAAAATTTTCGCAATTTCTGTTTTTGCATATTCTTCTTGTAAATATACTGGAGTTGTATTCATAATACTCGAATAAGTTAATATTTTTTTAGTAATACGATTAAATCAGTCAAAAATTAACTGATTTAATACGTTTCTATTTGTACTATAATACAAATAATTTAAATAGTTGTAAAGGCTGGAATACTTGATAAACAAATAAATGCAAATCCTGCACTACCAGATGCACCTACGAAAAAGCCACCACGGAACTGATCCCATGCTTGTTTTGTTTGTAGATCATTATCACTTGTAGTTGTTGATTTTTCCTGTCCAAATGCTGCGACCCCATAAATGGTTAAACCCAATGTTAAAATAACAATTAATCCAATTGTTGATAAAAAGCCTGATAATAAAGCAACTTCTGAGTTACGTAATGGGCCTAATTTAACAAAAGGACCAATTAAAAAATAACCATGTGCTAAACCAATTTCTAAGCCACGTAACAATGGTGTTAAACCAAAACGATATGCTGGTAAATTTTGTAAAATTGCTCGTGTAACCGCAGAGGATGTGATCGGTGTAGCTAAATGACCTACAAAGGGGTCATCATTGTACGGTTTAATAAAGTTAGCCATAGAATTAATTTGAAAATTAGTTAAATTAATAATAAAATTCTTTAATGAAACAAATCAAGGATAATTAAAATTTAATCAAAATTTTAACCAACCAAAATTTTTATATAGATTACTATATAATATATATTAATATATAGAAAAATTTTTATAAACTTCATTTTTGATAAAATAAGAAAAATTTTATGACAGTTGCTATTGATTACTTTTTATTACTAGGATTTTGTTTTGCACTTGCATCAGGTTTATTTTTAGGATTAAAATCTATTAAATTAATTTAATTTTTACGAAACTCTAATTAATGCAAAACGAAATTCGACAGGATCAAATTATTGGCTCACGAAGATTTAGTAATTATTTCTGGTCACTCTTTTTATTTGCTGGAGGATTAGGTTTCTTACTAGCTGGTATTTCAAGTTACTTTAAAATTAATTTGCTTCCTTTTACAAATACATCAGAATTAGTATTTATTCCTCAAGGCGTTGTAATGATGTTTTATGGTACCTTAAGCTTAGGATTTAGTATATACATTATTGTTACCATTTTGCTAGATATTGGAAGCGGTTATAATGAATATAATAAACTTGAAAATTTAGTTAAGATAGTTCGGAAAGGATTTCCCGGTCGAAATCGTGAAATTCTTTTAACATATCCCTTAATAAATGTTCGAGCAATTGGAATAAAAATTACTGAAGGTTTAAATCCTACGCGTAGTATTTATTTATGCTTGAAAGATGAAAGAAATATACCATTAACACCAGTTCAAGAACCGGTAGCAATCTCTAATCTAGAAGAAGAAGCTGCTGATTTAGCAAAGTTTTTAGATTTAAAATTAGAAAATTTATAATATTTCATTGCTTTTCAACCCGCATAATTCTATAATGTAAATATGCGGGCATAGTTTATTGGTAAAACCTTAGCCTTCCAAGCTAATGAGGGGGGTTCGATTCCCCCTGCCCGCTTTTTATATTTGTTATTAGACTGAGCAACAATCTTTTTTTATAGGAGAAAATATAATATGTCTGGTGGATCGACCGGTGAACGTCCGTTTTCGGATATTATTACTAGTGTACGTTATTGGATTATTCATAGTATTACAATCCCATCACTTTTTGTATCAGGATGGTTATTTGTTAGTACAGGCTTAGCATATGATGTATTTGGAACGCCACGTCCAAATGAATATTTTACACAAGATCGTCAACAAATTCCATTAGTAAATGATCGATTTAGTGCAAAACAAGAATTAGAAGATCTAACTAAAGGTTTATAAACGAGGTATAAAAATGACAAAAAACATTAATCAACCTGTAGCTTATCCAATTTTTACATTTCGTTGGTTAGCAATTCATGGATTAGCAGTTCCAACCGTATTTTTTTTAGGTGGTATTACTGCAATGCAATTTATTCAACGATAAATTAACCCATTAATTAATATAGAAACGAGGTAATTTTTATGACAGGTCCGAATCCGAATAAACAAGCAGTAGAATTGAATCGAACTTCTCTTTTTTGGGGTCTTTTATTAATTTTCGTTTTAGCAGTTTTATTTTCAAGTTATTTTTTCAATTAATATTTAATAAATAGGAGTTTTTTTATGGCAAATACTGGTCGAATTCCTTTATGGCTTGTAGGTTTAGTAGGTGGATTAGCTGTAATCACAATGTTATCTTTATTCATCTATGGTTCATATTCAGGTTTAGGTTCATCATTATAATATTTTAACTAGTTACCCATTAATTTAAAAAATTAATGGGTAACTAGTTAAAATATTAATTAAATTTTTTCTTTAACCATTTTTTTATTTTTCGAATTATTTTTCTAAAACGTCTTTTTCGTCGTTCATACGGCATTAAATTATAAGGTAATCTAGTACCACGACCAAACCAGCCGAACCAAAATCTAGGATATACTCTTTTAAATTTTTTTGATCTTTCATCTTTATCTTGCCAAGCAGTGTAACCACCACTATAAACACTATTTCTAGGTCGTCGACCAATATGAAGCTCGGTATTTTCGACAACAAATGGAAAATAGAAATACTGTCCCCAAATTGCATGAAATAAGCCAAAAAGTATTAATCCAATATGATTTAAAACAACAAAAGCAGTTAAAAAATTTAAAAAATCAATTTGAGTAACTATACTTCCAATATTCGAAGAATCTGCTCCAAATTCAGTAACTTGTTCTACTTGTGGAAGTAAAACATAAGTTTGAAAATAATAAACTCGATATATAAAATACGTAAAAACTGGTTCAATCATACTTATAATCAGTAAACAAGTCCAATGCCATCGAACTAAATAAGGACAGTATCGTTTTCCAATTCGAGTAATAACAGCATAAGCAGCCACACCAGATAGTTGAGTCCAAAATTTGCTACAAATATCATATATTTTTGGAATGATTTTGTTATAAATCTTATAATAAATAGGCATAATATAAGATTTATCTAGTTCAGGTAAATTAGTGATAGCCATTGAAATAGGATCAATATAATACCTAAATCCGGTTTCTGTATTCATATTTATCATACCTTTTGTAAAAGCATAATAAATAACTTGCCCTGGATTATACCAATTAGCATTTTCTCCTAGTTGCAAATTCGAGAAACCTACTTGTTCATTAAGATTATCTAATTGAATACCATCGACTCCCAATCGATGTAAAAATGGAAGGTTTAATAAAACACTACGATACATGGAAATTAAATCAATTAAATGCCTATACCATAAATAACCTGCAAAAAGACCGATACATGTGATATAAAATGAAGTTTTTAAATTATATCGAACTACCAGAATTATGAAACGACTAAAAAGAATGAAGAATAAAACATTTTCAATATCAGATAAAGTTAGACCCTCTTGCACTTTTTCCAAAAGACTTTTAATAATTATATTAAAAGTTTCTAAAGGAACTTTTGTTGATAAATTAGCATCTGCAACAGGAAAATCTGCACTGTTGAATAAAACTTTATCAAATCTTGAATGGCCTGAACTTTCTATTTTAAACCAATTTAAAATAGTTTCTTGATTGAAATTAATTAAAAGAAATAAAGGTTTAAAAGGATATAACATAGATTAGTTCTAGTAATTTAACACTATAATCGAACTTCTTAACACTACTAAATTTTTAAATAAAAATCAAGATTTTGTAAAAAAAAGCTTAAAAAATTTAAAAAATGATCTACCCCCAAGGGAATTCGAATCCCTGTCTGCTCCGTGAAAGGGAGCTGTCCTAGGCCTCTAGACGATGGGGGCAAAAATTAAAATCATTGTATTTTAACTTAAAATGGAGCGGGCAACGCGATTCGAACGCGCGACATCAACCTTGGCAAGGTTACGCTCTACCACTGAGCTATGCCCGCTAACAACTCTAAACAAATAGTTTAGACGATATAAAAAATATTATATAAAATTAAGTTACTTTTGTCAATAGGTTAAAATAAAAAATAATTTAGAAATTATAGTATTAACTATAATTTCTAAATTACTAAAGTGATGATGAAATTCCATCAGCAGCAGCAATAATCAAAACAAGTCCTACCCATGCTTGAAAACCTTTAGTAAAAGTATTTTTTGAGTTTTCCCACTCACCAGGTGTTGCTAAAGCTACTGGAACTGTGACAACTAAACCTAAAGAAATCAAAACAAATAAAGCTGTTAAAGCAGTTATCATAAGTATTTTTTAAACGTTTTTATATTGATGATCAAAATATTCGAGAATGAAAATCAAGCTTTAAAGATTACCTTTTTTTAAAGCTAATAATACAATTATTGCTGGACCTGCTAACATAATAACACCTGTAGCTATCAATTGTCCTAGAACTTGCCAATTAAACATTTTTTTAATCCTTATTTATCAATTTTTAATAAAATTTTAAGTAATAAAATAACCTATAATGTTATTTCTCATTTTACTTTAAAACTAATAAAGTAAAAATATTATTTTTGTTAATATTTTTTAACACATCAAAGTTTTTAATTATACAAAAATACAATTAATTCTTTAATATAAATTTAACTTAAATACTCCGAATTAAATTTGACATTATTTACATAAATTTTAAGATACTTGATAAAAAATCTTATCAAAATTTAAAACTATTACAAAAAAATTAAAAACTTAGAATATTCGATAACCAATGTCATAAACTCTAATTCTTTATTTATTTTTTATAATAAACAGTATACTTTTGATTCGGTTCTTACATTTTTTTTCTCTATACAAAAAATTTATAGGCTAGATATAAATAAATTATTTTTTTTTAAGATTTATGATAATATGATTAGTATGGGTTGCTAACTCAATGGTAGAGTACTCGGCTTTTAACCGAATAGTTCTGGGTTCGAATCCCAGGCAACCCACTTTAAAAATGTCTTAAATATTTTAAATTCTCTCTATTTGTATTTTTAAAATTAATACGAAAACTATAAAATCATTAAAAATAAGATTCAATCAAAATTACAAAATTAATTTTGTAATTTTGATTGAATTTGTAACTTCTAACGTTACACTATTGAAGTTTTTTTAATATTTATCTAATTAAAATTGAATAAATATTAAAAAATTAGTCAATTGGTCGCATTGATAAAACAGGCTCGTTTGCTCTGTTAATACCTTTTTCAAAACCAGCTGCTGCTGCTCTTGCACGACCAGAATGCCACCAATGTGCAACTAAGAAGAAGAAACCTAAGAAGAAATGTGAACAACATAACCAAGAACGTGGTGATACGTAATTAACCGAGTTAATCTCTGTTGCTACACCACCTACAGAATTTAATGAACCTAAAGGTGCATGTGTCATGTATTCTGCTGCTCGACGTTCTTGCCAAGGTTGAATATCATTTTTAATTTTATTAATATCTAAACCGTTTGGACCACGTAATGGTTCAACCCATGGTGCACGTAAATCCCAGAAACGCATTGTTTCACCACC
>JAVCKV010562758.1:0-10790 GCA_032274145.1 Herpochondria borealis | reverse complement strand
CCTCGAATCCGGCCTCGGCCTTGTGTGTGCTCCGCGCAAACGCCTCGTTGCCTGGGCGTCACGACATCACGACGAAGCACATACGGTCCACCCCGTGCATGTCACCGCTTCCTGCTCCTTCGCCATGCTCCGTATCGCCGACGTCCCCGGTTGAGCTGCATCCCACCGCTCACCCCACACGTGCCCCGCTGCTACGCCTCGCCGCGGCTGGCACGCGCAAGCCCCACGATCAGGCCGAGCACAGCGACGCCAGTGAGCACAGCACTGGCGAAGCGGTGGTGGTGGTGGGCAGCGTGTCGCCGGGCTCGACGGCATGCACTCAAGATGCGTCGGTGGGGTCATGCGACACTGGTGATGCTCCTGTGGATACCGGATCGTGGCGCAGTCGTCACGACGCTCAGAACGATGGAAAACGAGTGCGGGGCGGGGCGGCTGCATTTGGAACCGGTGTCGTTACCGCGGCGTTGCCGGGGGTCGGTGAAATGTCGGCCGTATCGCCTGATAGCAGTGGGGATGCGTTCACCGGGTGCATCACGCCGGTCGGTGCGTCAGGCCCGACAGCACGAGGACTCGATTTCCGGTCGCCTTCGCGAGCCGCCAAGCGCATGGGGCGGGTGATCGCGCTGGCCGGACTTCCCACCGCGGGAGGTACGGGCAACAGGGCGGCCGACGTGCGCAAAGCTGGAGCGTGGGGCAGCGCGGGGGACAGTGTGGCGCGCGAGGAGCTACCGTACGTAATCTCAGAGGACGACGCAGCGGCGACGCGGGTGAGGGACCTGGGCAAGGCATTGCCGATCGACGCTGTGTGCGAATTTGACATCGGTCCGTCATGGTCGTCTTTGTGGAAGTTGCACTCGTCGACGACGATGGCGACGGCGGTGGCGACGGCGATGGCGTTGGGAATGGGCAAGACGGCTGGGAAGGTCGTGCGCGGCGGCTCGGTGGCGGTTGTGGCGGAGGTTGTGGCACTGGGCAGTCGATGCACACGCGGTGCTATGGGCTGGGCGTTTGGGTGTGTACTACAGGGAGTTTTGTACGCGGACGTGGTGGGGAATACACGTTGTTAGTACTACAAATAATAACAACGAGAATCGATAAATGTGACCGGCGTGACAGGTACGCGGAGGCGAGATTGATCTCGCTGACGTGTTGGCTGGTCACGTCGTGTCACGGACTGGGTACGTGACCTTACTCCGCATCGCGCGTGCGCCGTCGAAAATGTATAATACTGTACTTTTGAAATGGTACGCTAATTCGCCCCCAACAAATTCAAATTGAAAAATAACCTCTCTTTCCGTCACAGATCCAACCTCCGAGCAGCGTTTGTTGTTGTTCAGCTCGCAAAGCTTCGTACCTTTACTCCTCTTAACCTTACCTCTTTTTTCTCCTCCTCTAGTCACAGAAGCCTATTCAGTAGCCCCATCCAACCTTCGTAAAAACCCATTGCGAAAAACCCTCAGGCCAGAACATACTACGACGGCCGAGCCCTAGACGGAACGGCAACAAAGGGATGATATCGAAACCCGTCACTTAAAGAGCGGAGCCCCTAGTCGGGTACGAGACCTGGGTGCACCAACAGATACATATGTACTTATACTTTCAACCCCTGGAAGTGTCTAAGGAGGCCGGCCATTGACCTCCTTCTACATGGAGGCTAAACCAAGCTCGCCATACCACGACCCATACCTTCGCCTTAAACCCGTGCACGTCCTCACGACTGCAGAGTTTACCCCCCAGAAATAAGCGGCCAGGCCTGCCCGGGCTCTGAGCTGCAACCCCGACACGACAGCGGGGTGCCCTTCAACCTTACTCAGCTCTGAGCTCACCGAGCTGAAGTATAGTGTACATTGGCGGTAACAGTAAATGGGGCGGCTCATCCTCGCGTTTGGTGATGCACCGTAGAAAAACAATTTCGCTTGATCCCAGACGTAACAATCCCACAATTCAAGAATTCACATGCACGTGAAGAAACTGTTTATTCAACAAACGGGGGAGTGCTTATCCATAAAAGCGAATAAAACGAAGTGAGAGAAGCAAGGCGTAGAAAAGGGTTCGATAAAATCTGATCGCCGGCAGTGCAAATTCGGCACATCCTACTCAGAATTTCCGATGATAATTTCCCACCCACCACCAAAACCAGTTGACAGCGAATGAGCATGAAAAGAAATAATGAAGTAAGAAAAAAATAAAAAAAGTGAAGAATGGTGTCGGACCAATTCAGTAGGTTCTGTCAGTAACAGAAACTTCGCACCGAACAGAACCCACTGATGTCACATCGGTGAAGCCCTCTCCCCAACCGCCAGACAACCCATATGCACTCGTCGTGAATTGTGCTTTTTCTTAACGCCAGCTCCGCGCTTTCTTTCCTCGCCCCTCACCCCTCGCCACACCCGTCGCCTTGCCCGTCGCCCGCCCTGTCCGTCCCGTCCGGCACACACCACTCAGCTCACCGCACACATCACACTCCGGCTCACCGACACGAGCCTACGCGTCAAACATCGCATCCTCTACAACAGAAGAAAAAAACTATGTCGTCGCCTCGACCCATACCCCGCCCGAGCCACATCCTGCACCCGCGCACAGAAGACCACGTGCGCTCGCGTAAGGCCCGTCTGCTGAAGCTCTGCGCTCAAGCTGCAGACGAGGCTGCCCGCAGCTCGACCTCAACGCCAACCACGCCAACGTCCATACGAAAGGCCCCACGCACCGTCTCCGTCTCGGCCTCGACCCCGGACTCGGCCTCGCATGTGCTTCGCAAAAACGGCTCGCCGCTCGGCACCCGTGATCTCAAGGAGAAGTATACACGCACCACCCCATGCAGGTCCCCACTGTCTGCCCCGTCGCCATGCTCCGTGTCGGCGACGCCCACGGCTCACCCCGCGCGTGCCCCGCCGCTCCGCCTCGCCGTGGCGGGCACGCGCAAGCCGCACGTGCATGCTGTGCGCAACACCGTCGATGAGACCGGCACCAGCGGAGCGATGACGGTGGTGGCTAGCGTGTCGCCGGGCTCGTCTGCATGCACGCGTGTTTCGTCGGCGCTGTCGTGCGAGGCTGCTGCCGATGGTTGTGCGGATACCGGGTCATGGCGCGGCCGTCACGAGGCGGTGAACGATAGTAAGTGTGTGTGGCGCCGGACGGCCGCGTTTGGAGCTGGTGCCATCACCGCGATTAAGTCGGAGGTCGGCGAGATGTCGGCTGTGTCGTTCGGCAGCAGTGAGGACGCGCGAACGGGGCGCATCATGCCGGTCGGTACGTCGGATCAGACCGCGCGACGGCTTGACTTCCAGTCTCCCTCGCGAGCCGCGAAGCGCGCGGCGCGGCTGATCGAGCTGGCTGCACCGCCGGTCGCAGGGGGCACGGATAATGAGGCGGTCAACGTGCGCAAAGGTGCGGCGGGAAACAGTGCGGGAAGCAGCGCGGAAAGCAGTCTGTCGCGCGACGAGCTATCGTCCGTGATTTCGGAGGACGATGCGGCAGCGACGCGGGTGTGGGACCTGGGCAAGGCACTGCCGATTGACGCGGTGTGCGAGTTTGACGTCGGCCCGTCATGTTCGTCGTCGTGGACGTCGGACTCGTCGACGGCGATGACGACGACGACTAGAAAGATGGTGCGCGGGGCCGCGGGGGCGGCTGGGGCAGTGATTATGGCGGTGTTGATGCGATGGATTTGCGCTGCAATGGAGCGCGCGCGCCGTCTTCTCGGGGAGTGGGGTGTGTGATCGTGGTGGAGTGCACGGTGCAGGAGGATGGTGCATTCGAGAACAGCACGGTGGCAGTGGCACTGTAGTGCGGTGGGCGTTGCTGTGGGCGGTGCAGAGGGGCTTCTAGTTTCTTCGCGGACGTGACAGGGGGTACACGTGTTTAAAACAATGTCAATCTATGAATGGCACCGGCGTGACAGGTACACGGAGGCGAGATTGATCTCGATGACGTGTTCGCTGGTCACGTCTTGTCACGCATGGGTGACGTCATCTTAGCCACTAAGGGCTTCCCTCCGATGGGAGGCTCCACGTGCCAGGTGACGTGCAAATCCGGCTCTCTCTCCGTACAGTTGCACATACTGTACGTGTATGATATTATATACTATGATAGTGCAGTGTATACAAACGTACACTTACGGAGTGCCGGAACACACGGATTTCGGGGTACCCCCTCCATGTTAGACGTTGCTACTGTACTTGTACAGTACGTGGTAAACACCCGGGCAAATAGGTTCACACTGAAAATAAAAAAGATTTGATACCTTGTGAGCAGTAAAAAAGGGTAAAAAAGTCACAAAATTAGTACTTCCTTCAAACCGGACGCTCAACCACGGTCGCCATCACACAATCCATGCCTTCGCCTGCGCCCTACCCACTTCCTTCGTCAACACGGCAAAGCCTCCCGTGCGAGCCAGGCCACGTCTTCTTCGCTTCCGAGCCAGTCTCGCCCACCAGCCACGCGCTTCGCCCCGACTGTCGCGCATATCCGCACCTCTTTGTCGAACAAGGTGATACCCACTTGGTCCACATCCTCGCGCCCCACCTTCACCCTCTCCCATGTCCCTTTTTCCACACAATGCAACAACACATCACACCGCAACACCCCGTGCCGTCCCAGCGCGTGAACCAGGTCTGCCACAGCCCGTCGACACAACGTCCCGAACCGCTCGCACATGATGAACACCACACGCCCAAGCTCAATCCCAGGCTGTCGCGACACCAGTTCCACAATCCCTGTCGCCACCTCTCGCAAAAGCTCGCAGTCGAGCGAGCCACACACGTCTGTCCACCCGGAAAGCATCCCGTCGCGCCGTTGCAAAACTCCGCAGTGCTCGCTAGCCAGGTAAAGCACTCCATTCCAAGGCTTCCAGTGCTTTTCTCCGTTCTCAACTGCCAGTCGTCGTATGAGACCCTGTCGCTGACCCTCGCGCAGAGCCTGCCACACCTTGTCGGCCTTGTCTGCAAACCCACCTTGCTTAGCAACTTGCATCACGTGTGAGAGCGTTGCACCAGACCATCCGAGCTTGGCAATCCATACATGTAGCTTGTTCATCAACGCCACAACCTCTTCGTCTTCATTCGCCGCGTTGCTGTGCTGATGATTCGTGTTCTTCAACGAGTCATGCTTCCTGCCCTCGGCAGACCAGTTAGCCTTATCCACATCAAGAATGAATCGCACGATACATTGCGTATGGCTATCGTCGCTGGTTGCCTTCTCACTTCCCTTGGTCGCTTTGCTCTCCCTGCTTTTCCCCCTCGTGGTAGGTCCGCCTCTTCCTGATAATGTTTTTGCTCTCTTTCGTTTTTCGTTGGGTTCTGCACCAAGCCCAAGCTTTTGGCCAACTGTCTGTAGCGTCGGTATCAGCTGCAAGCATGCATTTTCTCTGTCCAGGATTGTCATCCGGGCAAGGGTGTGAGCGGCAAATGTTGACACACTGGTCAGATCGACCAAGCTCCCGTGGAGCTTGGTCGTGGTGATGTTGTCGTTTGTCCCATTCCGCTCAAACTCAAGGAGATTTTCAAGCCATGACTTCTCTTTCAGTGCTCCGTGCTCTTCTCGAATGAAGCTCAACATATCGTTGCTCTTTTCCGGGTGAACAGCTTTGAGGTACCTCCTCCTGCCATCCCAGTCATCCTGAATCGCAAGTGCTCCTCGAAGCAGCAGGCGATCGCGTGCGTCGAGCAAGTCTGCCTCGTTCACCTGAGAAAGGAGCGTCTTTGTTTCGTCGCCCCACTGGACTATACGATCTTTTCGGATAACAACGCCGACCAAGATCTCAGCAACTTCAACGCGCATGCGCTGTCCAGTATTCAGCGGGGGCCGAACGAGAGTAAGGCTTGGTCTTGGTCGAAGTCTGCGAAGCTTCGAGGGGTGGCCCTTGCCTGGCGGTCCAGACAGCCTCCGCTTTCGTCCACCCTTTGCAGGGGTGATCTCCTGTGAGTCTGGAAGGACGATCGAGGGCACCGTCGACTCATGCTGTCCAGATGCAAGTCGATCATCAGAGGGGATTGTTTCTGGTGTAGCCGCATCCTTTTCTGAATCTTCTTTGCGATTGATCCCATGTTTGACACTTTCTTCATCACAGGTCTGATCATTGCTAAGCAGCAAAGCATGGACCACATTACTGCGGAGGCGCAAGTCGGCCACCCTTCGATACCGTGAGGCAAGGGCAGTCATCATTTGATTGAATGACAAATCAGGGCAGAGACGAAGCTGAGTTACTTCAAAATAACTTTCCAGCATCTCACGCTTCGATATCACGTCTTCCTCGTCGAGACATTCGGTAGGTCTGATCCGAACTTTGCAGATGTGTCGTATGTCTACTGCGGTTTCTTCTAGGAGGGCACCGGTTAACTGGTCCAGGTCTTTCCATTCGTCTGTAACCTGTTGTGCCATGGCTGTCAGAGCGTCACGGGCTGATCGTCCGTCGAACTCCTCCCCCCGAGCGCAAACCTTCCCCTGAGCTCGCAAGACAATTTGCAGCGACAAAATGTCAAAGGCTGCTTGCGCTAAGGGAAAATCGCATATTGCGCGCAACGCAGCACACGCCCGGCCCTCATCATCCTCTTCGTCGTCTGTCATCCCGTTGAATCCAACGCTTGCTCGGAACTCCATTTGAATGAGTGATGGCACTTTCTTCCAGTCAAGACCTTCCGAGTCTGATCGACAGTAGGAGAGAGCACGGCGTTGCACCAATGCCCGAAGAAGGGGAAGCATCTTGACGTCTGCCATGACAGATTCCTTTTTGTCGACGATAGGTGGGTTCTGCTGTGCCGGGGTCTTCGGGGTCCGCTTCTCTTCTGATTTGACCACAGAGGACACAGCGCGGAAAACTTCAACAGTCTCAACAGTTGACCCTCTCCTTGTCAGTCGGAAGATTGACGAGTTCTTGTTATCGAAATGGGAGGTTGATGTCTCGATAACGTCGGTCATCTTGCTGCCGAATCCTCCACGGTGTTGGAGAAGCTTTTTGGGAATGTTGTTCTCGGTCCTCGACCGAGCATACCTCAACAGCCCCTCAGTCGCCGTCGTAGCGTTCTGACGGCGCTTGCGCTCTCCGTATGTTTTCGCAATCCTGTCCATTTCATCAACGAGCTCCTCAACGGTGAATCGTCGGAGTGGTGTAGCGAGAAAGTTCTCCGTTGACAAACGATTCATGTTGTCAAGTGAGACCTCCACGCTAGATAGGCGCTGTAGAATGGACTCATAGAGCAGCACCTCGTACAGAGTGAAGTCCCAGTGCACCCCGGTATCCCAAGACACAGGGAGGTAGACGTCTCTGATCGGGAGATTGTCCCGGTCAGTAGTGCCAACCTTTGCAACTGGTCGACGCTGACCACGAGGTACCCTGAAGTTTGAAAACTGCCTCAATATTTTCCAGTATGCATCAATTCCTTTCCTTGACTTGAAAGGGATCCCGTGAGGAACGACGCCTGGGGGGAACCCTCTCCCGAAATCACGAATAAGTCCAGCCCCTGCGAGCCCCCAGCATGAGTCCCTCAGAGCAACCAAGAGGCCAAGCTTAGACAGAGTTTGAACCAGGTTCCGAATTCTCCTGTTGGCCTGGTCTGAAAGAAGTTCGTCTCCCAATACGTCAGCGACCTCCTCAATACGACGTTCGCGGATGGAGTCGAGGCGGTCCGCATGGTCCCGACACACACCCACTGTGGCTGCGTACTCTGCCACTGTCATTTCCCTCAGGCAGTTGTTGATGATGAAGTTTCCTTCGGAAGGGATGGCTCTCGCCTCAAAAAGCGGTATCGGCTGAATCTCGGAGTCGTCGACTTGGTCATCATCACCTTCAGGTGCTCCTTTCTTGCCCGATGCATCAGGATGAGTGATCGTGTACAACACCTTGTGGAAGAGTCGGGCGCGTGCCATCCTTCCCTTCATCCAACCGTAGTCGACAGCCCGAAGTCGCCCAATACGTGCCTTTCTGGCGTCGCGTACACTCGATTCCACGCAAACGGCCGCTGACTCCGATCCGTTTGTCGCGTCCTTGCTCTCTTCGTTCTCCAGTGTTGAGTCGCTTTTCCCCCCCTTCGTTGCTCTCGTCCTCCGTATGACAGGTTCCTTCGATACCTTTCTTGTCCTCGGCGTCCTCTCCGCGATACCAGGTGCGTTCTTCTTCGTCGGCGGAGCCCTCGTTTGATGCACAATCACCACCCCATCTTCATCGTCTTCCTCAGGTTGCTCTGTGTTGACTGATTTCTCAGGCAAATTGTCACCAGCAGTACTAATCATAATCGAAGATAGATTCTGCCCATCGTCAGGTCTTGCTCCTAACTGATTCGCATCCGCATCTGAACCCAACAAGTCGCTAAGCGGCGTTGTTTGCACGCCCTGAATAAGCGTTGACACGAGCTCGGCTTGCCTTGTCTCTTCATTTCCAGGCAATTGAAAAGAAACTCTCCGAGCCTTTCGGCTTGGAGAATCCACAGGGATGATTTCGTCTGTGGGGTCCGGTTCTTGCTTTGGAGCAGGTCTTTTCACAGGGGTGATCTTATTTTCGCTTTCAGCTCCGTACAGAACCTTATCGACGACATTTGTGACAAGGTTCCGAACCTCCGGACTATTCTCATTGACTTCAGGGGCCGCTGCGAGTCGGATGGTCTGCCAGCGCTTGTTTTCCTTGATGGAGGGCTTTGTGGCCTTAATAATTTTCATCTTCCCCTGCAATATTAAGTCGTCAACTATTCTACGCATTACCTTTTGGTCAACACGCACAAGGCCCAGGTTCTCGACATTGGCAATCTCACGCCCTAGTGTTTCGAGGACTATGGCCTTGCGCTCTCCGAGAAGACGCAGGATGATTGCCTGGCGCTGTTCACCGAGCGTGGTGATCCCGACCTTGCGACGCTTCCTGTAGATGATGGGCTTGTGGCTCTTGTTGGCCATGACCATGCCGTTTGCATCCTTATCAGCCTCCGGGATGGCCTCGGGGACCAGGCGGGCAAGGGCGATACGCACGAACATGGTCTTGCCATCGAACAATTGGGACTCAACCGTCGGGTCCTTCCGCGAAATGGCGTTCAAAATGTTGCGGATTCGCTTCTGCACGGCGCCGGTGAGCCCTGTGCCCCTGTCGAGAAACGATTCAATCTCCGGAACAGAGATGCCGATTTCGCCGGCGCGAAGAAGGACGCGGTAAACCTGTTCAACCGGGTCGACCTCTGCGAGATACATGGCGCGTTCGCAGCCGTTGAGAATGGGGTGGAGATTGCGCGGAAGGGCCGAAGATGCGGGTGCCTTGTTTGTCTTCTCGCCAGGCAGACCGCGCAGTCCGTGGGTGTCCAGCAGGACGGGACGACCGGAGGCGTTGGGATGTCCCGGTGGCACAGCGGTTGCGGCGTTTTGGGCAGCCTGAATACGACCCTGGGCCGTGAGCGTGAGACATGGTTGATAGCCTATCGACTTGCCCTGCTGGTTGCGACACGGACGACTGACAACGCTGACGAGCCCCATCTTCTGGAGCTTTGCGCGCAGACCGCGGTAGGTTCGGTGGCGACGACGACGGAAGTAGTCGGTGGCCATGTCTTCAGTCATCTCCTCATCTGGCATGCAGATGATCTTGAGGTCTCGTTCTGCGCGCGCGCTACAGCCACGCAATTCGTTGAGAATACGTCGCATGCGGATGTCGCGGGTGAGGTCGATGATTGAGACGGAAGCGTCGTCGTCGTCTGCGCCGAGGTTGTTGCTAGCGGATGGGGCTGGTTGTGGGGTTGAAAATGGGGACGACGCAGGGTGGCCCGGCATGAACGAGGCGGAGAGCGGGTGGCCGGGTTGTGTGCGTGCCCCCTTTGGCGCGCGCCTGGTCGGGGTTGTGAAGGGGATGGAGGTTGCTTTTTTGCTCGCCGAGGCGTTGATGATGGTGTCTGTGTAGCGGGCGAGGACGACGACGGCAGTGTATGTGACTGTGACGGAGCGGGCGGACGCTTTGGTTTTGTGCGGGTGAGAACAACTTTTTTTTTCGCGACGAGCTTGCGACGGATGAGCGAGCCGAGGTAATGGTGGACCATGACCGAGTTGAGCGAGAGGGTCGCAGAGAGGTCGCTCTGTAAGACGCCGTCCGGACCGGCCGCGCCGATGTGCTCGAGCATCTGCCAGCCCTTTGGCATGAGGTCCGGGTGCTCGTTGGGGTGAAAGCCAAGGGCGCGACGGCGCAGGGTCTCGCAGGCGGAGATGTTCAGAGACTCCGGTTGAGCATCCCAGTGCGGGCTCGAGAAGATTTTCGGGCGAAAGCGGAGCTGGAGGTGGAGCCAGGCGACAGTGGCCGGGTCTGGCTGCGGGCCGAGGAGTTGGTGGACGACGTGGAGAAGGGTGGTGCCAGTCTGGCCGGCCAGAGCGATGCGGTCTGAGACGTTTGCAAAAATGCGATCCATGGGTCAAGCGGTGGCGGCGGGAGTCAGTTGTGCGCTGGGTCGCGGAGAGCGCCGCCGGGCGACGGGGCCGTACTTGTAGAGACGAGGAGAGGAGAGGAGAGGAGAGGAGAGGAGAGGAGGGGTAGCGTGCAGGCACACGGTGGGGGAAGACGGTGCGAGCGAACGGAGCGGGCGCGCGTTTGGAATCGAACTCGAGGTCTAAATGCACCCCTGCTCAACTGATATTTTTGTCGGTCCGCCGGCGCCGCGAGTGTCGCATCAGGCCTGTCCGCCACTACAGGTGTACCGCGGTTTGTGCCACGTGTACTGCACGTGTACTGCACGTGCCCCGTCCCTCTCTCGCTCCCTCTCTCCCTTTTTGTTGCTCTGATCTCCGCCCCGCCGCAACTAGTCTCCGACCGCCCGTCGTCCGCCCGCAGCCCGCCG
>JAVCKV010562736.1:0-10791 GCA_032274145.1 Herpochondria borealis | reverse complement strand
TGTTATTTGATTGTTTGGTTTTGAAAAAGCGTCCTATTTGGCTGATTTGGTGCTGGCTTATAGGTAGTAAGGCTTCAGCTGTCTAATTTAACATGACTGGTGTTATATCAAGGTGGATAGTCTAGTATGACTGTGTAATTTAATACGGATTATGTGCAGAAGTTGTTCCAACAGGATGCAATGATTGATAGTCAGTGCTCTCATATTATATTTCCACAATTCTTTTTAAAAACTTAACTAAGATATCTGTGGAGAATTGTTAGTTCAGCTTTCATAAGCATGCGGTTGTAGATTTTTGATAGATTCTAATTTGTGGCATAAATTTAACAATTTGATATGAAGCTACCCTCATTACTAAATGATGCGTGACGTATATTTATTCAAGTTATTGACGTTGTTAGATAACAGTAAAATGGAATGCCGTTGTTGGGAACTTAATATTAAACTCTCAGTCTTGGTGTTCGGTTAATGGGTCAATTTATTAACACACATATTCATAACACTAGCTGTTAGACTCGAAATACATGCTCCTTGAGCCTGATATAAAAAAGCAAGGCAGTGACTTTGTCATAGCTTTGCATCATGAGTGAATCATGCGCAACATTAAATATTTTGCAGTCCTTTTTCTATTTACCCTTGTTCTGGGGGTGATATATGTTAAGTCCCCTTCCGGGTTCGCTAATGTACAAAAACTTGGAAATCATCTGGGTTTCACCAATAAACATTTGTGTGTTTTTGTGCCTAATGAGCCCCATGATTTTGACAGCCTTGATTTTGATGGACTTAAGCATTGGAATAGCTCTCTTCGATACGTAGTAGGTGCTCAACACTTATCATTAACAGAATCGACGGAGGAAGGCGTGCTTCGACAACGTTTCGTTCCTTCTGAAGAAGGAACTGAGCGCGTTGTTGGGGTTTTTGCGGTACAGAAAAGAGCTACTTATGAGCTCAAGCAAAGTGTTCTGTTTGAAGAAGCATTCGACTGGGGTGGGAGTGTGCAAAGTGGGAAATTCGGATTTGGCCTTGGAGGTGGTTCAGCTCCGACCGGCGGAACAACTGCCAAGGATGGATTTACGGCACGACTAGCTTGGCGCGGAGAAGGTGATGGTACTGCGAATGCCACTTTATACTTGTATTCTTCTGATAGAAGTTTGAATCTTCCTTATGGTGACGAAATAGAAATCCCAAATCTTGTTATACCAACCGGTGAATGGTTCGATGTGGCAGTAAGGCTAACTGTAAATTCAGAGCATAATTTGGCTGATGGCACAATATCGGTACATATGAACGACAAACTATTGCTAGAACGTACAGGTATTCAGTGGCAAGCAGCTGGAGATAAAGTCGTAATCGATAGACTTATTTTCTCCTCATTTCATGGTGGAAATTCAACTGCATGGTCTCCTGATGGAACTGTATATGCGCAATTTTCCAACGCATGTCTTTACGATTAAATGAAATGTGCTGAATTTGTCTCTCGATTAGTTATTTTTTATTGAATTTATCGCATCAAGGCTACTGTTCCAAGCTTGTTCAGCGAGTACCGTCTGAGTTTCTATGCTTACCTGTGCCATTTGCAATCGATAGGCTTCAGCATCTGCGATCATTACTTCGCCTTGAAGGCATCTTTCACTATTTTGTTCATCACAACCAAATTCTAAATGTACATTCTGAGCAACTGCGATAGCCAAATCGACTGAATTGGCTATTGAGTTTTTTAGTTGTTCTTTGACGGATCCAATGTCGCGGACCTCGTCAAGTGTAGTCGTTTGCAATGCTGTTGCCGCATCCAGATTAGTTAAAACCCCTTGTATAATGGGGATCGGATTTGGAGATAGCTTTGTGCTGCTGATGCTATGAAATCTATTAAGTATTTCGTACAGTTCGTGTACGGTGTCGGAGAAATAATATTGCGCTGTAATAGATGCAAGTGGTGACACTTGTTGTATTATTTCGCGAGACATTTCAATTTGTGAGAGAATTTCCTCGCGTTCGATATACCAAGTTGGGGGTGGTTGTCCATTGAATGGATTATCCTCATAGATCGATTCTGGGTTGACGGTGCTATCAACTACAATTCGACCTGCGTCAGGGTCGATTCCTGAATATCCATTAACAACGGGTGCCCAGCATATATTTCTCATTTTGGCGTAAGTTGTGTGTGCTGGTGACCATGCATTTGTACCTCCACCATAAAAGCTTGAATAGTACAAGGTGTCAATCACTGGATTGTCACCTGCCAGCTGCCATCCAACATTCTGCCGGTCAAGGACAAGTTCTCCATCAATCCAAGCGCGCATCGATCCATCGGATTGATTGATCGAAGAGTTCATCTCTATTTCATAGATAATGTTTATCCATTCACCAATGGGGGCATCATTTAGAAACAAATTATCTTCCCCGTACTGCCCAGGTCTATCAGCTGCGTAAGAGTAGATACCAAGTTTTGCAGTGCCATCTTGTGCACCTCGCCACATGAGGCGAGCTGTGAATCCAGATGGGTCTGTAGTTCCGCCGCTAGGGACTGAGCCACCGCCAAGTCCAAAAGCGATCTTACCCCCTTGGCTGACTTCACCGCCCCAGTCCCAACCTGGTTCTAAGAAAAGAGATGTCATGACGCGGTAGGTTTTCTGATGACCAAGGTTTGAGGCCATCAATACTCGGGCGCTTCCATTTGAAGCAGGAACAAACTGTTGTCTTAGTGCGTGATCATCTTCCGCTAATTTTTCCACAGATAAAAATTCCTCACGCAGTGAGTACCTGTGATCTGGAACCCATTGATCCCAATTTGATGCGGTCAGTTCTCCAAAGTCACTCTCTTGTCCGTTCAGGTCGATGCATTGTGCGCCACCTGGCTGACCACCGAGAATTATGGATGAGTACCCAGATGCGGACGCAGTAGGTTCTGGTTCTGGTTCTGGTTCTGGTTCTGGTTCTGGTGTTGGTGTTGGTTCTGGTGTTGGTTCTGGCGCTGGTTCTGGTGTTGGCTCTGGTGTTGGCTCTGGTGTTGGCTCTGGTGTTGGCTCAGGCTCAGGCTCAGGCGCTGGTTCTGGTGTTGGCTCAGGCGCTGGTGCCGGCCCAGTTGTTGTTTCTGTTGCCGGCCCAGATTCTGGCTCAGGTGTTGGTTCAGACGCTGACGTATTTGAGGGTGTAGCCGGCGGATTGCTCGAAACGGCCGTTGACAGATTGGCCAAGCTTTCACCAGCGTTTCCGATTATTGCTGAGTCTTGTGCATTTACGGTCTGCAGAAGCATTGCTGCGCCAAGCTCTAGCCCATTTTCTGTGTCGCTCGGCAATGCTGTTGCGTCGTTTGGAATTCCATTCCCGCCACACGCTGATAATCCCACGGTAAGTGAAATGGCGATAGTGGACAGCTTTAAGTCAGAATACTTTATTGTTTTCATTTGCTATACAGGTAAATTGCCTTATGGGGCTAAGACCCACTACAGCTCTGTATATCGGATGAAATTAAATGAAGTGAAGCTGATGATCAATACAGCGTTGGCAAACTGTATGTTTTTCTAACGGAGTATCAATTTTTTAATTAAATAGGGAATAAGTCACAGTCGCACTGTGATATTCGTCATTAGTTTGATTTGTTGAATCAGCTGGGTTTAATAAGTGAGTCGGATTTATAAAGTAATCGCATTAGAATACTAAATTAGCGGATGTCGGATTCAGTAGGTGGGTCGATCACAAGCTAAGTACCCCAGTTACAAATTGGGCCGCTGTATCTTTAATAGTGTATTGGCTTGCTGAGTGACGGCAGCCCTCTCTGAGTTTTTCTGAAAGCTCTGATGATTCCAGAAATTCTGTAACCATAGGTAAATAGTTGTCTACGTTCCCCCTGGAATCTACGATTTGAGAATTGACTCCATGCTCCAGATACGCCACCTCAGGGCCATGATTGTCACATTTAGTTGTAATGATAGGAGTGGCGTAGTGAAACGAGTCGATGGCGACTAAGCCTACTGGGCCGGGCATTAAAATTGCCGTCGCTTCGAATAAAAATCGATCACGATCCACGCCGAAAATGGGACCAAGATATGTGCACCAAGAGTGGTCGTTGGCAAATTCTTCGACCATCACTTGATCGGGGCCGGTTCCTGCAATTTGTAGCTCAACTTCAGGGAAATCCTTGTGGAGCCTTTCGATAGTTTCGAAAATAAGGTCGAGGCGTTTTTCTTTATAGAGTCCGCCGATATATACGAAGCGTGATTTATGACGTTGCACATCCGACTCTTCAAGTTGCTTTGATACCGTCAACGTGTTGTTTACAACGACAATGCGCGAATCTGATACATTTTGTTCTAATAAGGCTTGCCGCGAGATCTCTGTATAGGCGAACCATCTAGCTATCCTTTTCACCATTAACTGTTTCAGTTTGCGTGCAATGCCAATTTCTCGTTGGCTTTGGAAATTTCTACCGTGCCCGAAATAGCACAATGATATCCAGCCGATCTGTTGAAGGGCAAACAAGGCATAGTTGTCCAGTAATTTTGACGCATGCTCTACTATTACCACGTCGCCACGCTTCACTTTGAAAGGCACTCCTTGCCAATACAGATATCGGGTGAATTTCCCCGGTAGCGGAATAATAAGGCTTTTCACCCGTGTTCCCCACTCCGGGTATTCCATGCGGATTTTTGACCCTTCGTATGCATCGGGCTGACCATAAATCAGTATAAATTCAATCCCTTTTTTAGCAAATTGTTCGCGCAAATTTTCGAATAGAGGTAGGCGATAGTGAGGGACAAATTTCTGTACGAAAATTACCCGTTTCACTTTTTTTTGGGTTTCCGTGTGTGTGTTTTGTTTCATTTCAATTTGATCAAATCTGGTCAGAATTAGTGCTAGAGCTATTGGGAGTTGACTACATGTGTTTGAACTAGTTGATTTAATTTATCTTTATAAAAAAATCTTTGCTCAGAAAACTCAACGCAGTCTTCTTTTAATCCATGGTAGCGAGCTATGGCTTGATTTACATCTTCTGGTTTCGTCGCTACGACAGCATACCGTTTGCGAGTTAGCCATGCAGCGATCTCCAGTTGATGTTTATCCCGGCGTTCCGTGTTCGGTACCACAAGTGGCACAATGCCAGATTGGAGCAGTCTAAAAATGGAGCCGGCTCCAGCGTGGCAAATAACGATATCTGCTTCAGAGATGTGTTTTTCAATTGATGGCTTGTAATTAAACCACTTAGCCCTACAGGGTAGGTATTTTCCATCGGCAATTTGCATGAGTGTGTCGTTCGCATAGGGCCCCGAATCAATGATTCTGGTTAATGAATCGAACGATGTAGTGCCGACTGTCACAAAAATATTCATAACAGACCTACCCAGATTGCGCGCGGATATAGCTCTAATAATTCTTTGTGCTGAACGCAAAACTGATCTGATAACCGATAAAGAGCCGATCCGCATTTACTGCGTTTTTCGAACCTGGACCAACTTTCGAAGACAACGAGTTTGGCTCCAAATGCTTTTGCTATGATTGCTGGGACTAACGCGAAGCCAGGCCCCGTCACCAAAGCCATACCAACATTGTAGTGGCGCGTCATATTGTATAAAACCCGTGTGCTACTGGTAATGTAGGCGAATATATCTTTTATTTGAGATGGTCTGTGCTTGGGCGAGCAAGTGTTGATTACCCAGCATTCATCGAATTGACTGGCGTCGGTTGGACGCGAGTCTGTTATTAAAACGCAGTGGCTGGCTGAGCGAATTTCCGGTTCCAAATTCGCAAGCAGGCGTTTAGCTTGTTCTAGATGCCCGCCTTCACCAGCTATAAAAAGAAGGGTCGGTGGGGAGGTGAGTCGAGAGAATTTCATCGAATATCAGGGCTACCAAGTTATTGTCGAACTAGGTGCGCTCTATTTAACTTGCCATAGTAGCTGCAATAATTAGGGTCATGATATACATTTCTCATATGATGGTGTTAAGCAAATACGAAGAAACCTTTTTGTCCACAGTTCTAAATAGCTTTCGAGCGTTTGAGGAAGGTATTGCTGAAGCGTGATTGCACTTCGATCGGTACCTAGTTTCGTATCCAAGGCTTGAAAGTTAACGTACCTTCAGAAACTTGGAAAAAACAAAGAAAAACGTACTCAATTGCCTTTGAAAACTGATTAGTCGGCAAGGCTTAATTTCAATTGTATCTGGGCAAAAATCTAGCATGTTATCCGTACAGTTTCTTTGTTGGGCGAATTAATTTGCCTAAGTTTGTGAAGCCTCGTTTTAACCAAAACGCGGCGTGAGTACTGCTAATCGGTAGTGATAGCATTCCAATAAGTAAGCTAGGCGGTGCGACTAGCAATGCTTTTAATAAAAAAAGAAATTTTTGATAGGCATTGGCATTTCTTAAGATGACTCGTTTGTAATTTTGACCCTGAGTCATACAGCGAAATATCATGTATCTGGAGCTAGTTCGTGATTTTGGGATGGTTTCGTAAACAATTGCATCCTCACGCCAAACAACCTCGAGACCACGTTCCGCCAGCTGATCAAAAAATAACGCGTCGCTTCCTCCAGAAAGGCCGTAGTCAGGGTCAAATCGATGATCGTCAATCTGCTCCAAATCTAACATGCAGTTTCCTGTAGCTACGCGTTTTAGGCGGTCGTTTGTTTTTAATTTTCCTTTGTTATGGAGATCCACAGCAGCAACCCATGCTGAAGTGGTGGGAGGATAAACTGGGACTATGGGTCCTGCGACAACAGCGCAACCAGTCCTGTCCTGTTGCTCTTTTAGCGCGATCAGCCAATGCACAGTTGGATATTCATCATCGTCAATAAAGACAAGCCATCGAGTCACCGTATTCTCGAGAATTAAGTTGCGCCCAATCGCGATATTATTTTTTGGGGAGTCAATCAGCTTTACATCACAGGCAGCGGTTATTCCGGATTCTGAAATTAAGTTTTGAACGATAGGCCGCGAATCGACTCCTGAATTGTTCACGACGATGATGTTGCAATGATTATTTTCTCGATCTGTTGATTGAAATTGATCGATTGCTTTTTTTAGATGTTGAAGTAAATTACTGAAATAGTGAGATCGTTCGTGCGTGATTACACCAATAGTCAAGTCAGGTGTCATTGAGGTATTAGCCATAATTGTCTCCAATATTTGACGTCAGCCATTAAATTGACGGTTGTTTGGGCTCGTGAAATTGTAGGGGGCTTCTATGCAAAGGTGCATTCGAGCGGGTATAACAGTTGCGGGTATAGTAACGCGTGTTCGGTGAATGAGCAGATACGACGATCGCTTTACTTACGGCAAGTATTTGCAATTTGCTCTAGTACTGCTCAGCAATCACGTTGATACTATTTCTTTACAGTAGAGAATCGAGACGTAGCTGCTCGGTTAACGAAAATCTGGGTGGGTTCCTAAATTCTGTAGTATTTTACGTTTTTCTAGCTGACTGGAACCGTAATAAGGTAGCTGCGCAATACAGCGACGCTCACTCGCATGAGCCTGTAGCGCAGGTGGCCATGGATCATTTGATGCGTGACATGGTTCCATGACTAGATTCGCTTGTTCTAATTCACCGCTCCCCGTAAAAAATTCACTTTTAAGTGCGTATTTCCCCGTCGGGTATCTCCTGAATCTCTTACCCTGAGTTTTTTATGACTCGGCTGTGGAGTAAGTTTGGGCAAACAGACGCCGTTATTCCCAATTTCTTTAAAATTATAATGGCATATATGTGATTGAATCGATTTAGTAGGTCTTATTTTACCCACGTTACATTCAATAACTCTCTACGCAAATATTTGAAAACCTAGCATACGTGGTGTGGTCCGGGGCCCAGGCACTAGAATTACCGCCGTAGAATGACGAGTAAAGCATTTTGTCTATTACTAGAGAGTGTCCTTGCGCTTGCCATTGGATGTTGTTTTTCCATATCAGCACTTCATCATTCAGGGAAAGTGATAGGGAGCCATCCGAGCTGCCGAATTTTGAATTCATTGTTATGACAAGTTTAGTTTCAAACCATTCTCCAATAGGAATGTTTTGACCTGCTATAAGAAATGAATCGCCCCAAGGTAGGTTTTGAGATCTATCCGAAGAGTACATGTAAACACCAAGAGCTGCGGAACCATCCCCATTACCTTTCCACATTAACCTTGCAGTAAACCCATCTTTGTTCAGGTCGCCGCCTGATGGAGCAGAGCCTCCAGCCAAGCCGAAACCGATTTTACCTGATTCGGATTTCCCGCCCCAATCGAAACCCTCTTCTAGGTAAAGAGATTGACTAAGTTTATATGTTCGGCTCCCGTTCATATTCATTAAAGCAATAACTCTAGGGCTGCCTATTGAAGTAGGCTCAAACTTTTGTCTGAGAGATGATGTTGTGCCGTCGTTGTGCAAAGAGAGGTACTGAGGATTTTTTACGTATTGTAGCCCGGGTAACCATTTTTCCATGGAAGATTGCGTCACGGTGCCAAAGGAGGCAACCTGATTTGGAATTGCAAGACAGCCGTCGTTAATGCCGCTTTCGATGGTTGGGTTGCCGAATAACATCGCTGCGCAAACAGCAGAACAAAGTTCCATTTAACTTATATCTCCAAAGACCAGAAATCGTATACAACGTCAGAAGATGGTGTTTGGCATCCTACTGCTGGGTTGCTTGCTGTCGAAACTTCCTAGTTGAGTTCATCACACTTTGTGAAAATGAGCTAATTAAATTTGGGAATTTTCGGCTCTGTAAGCATAAGATAAATGCGTAGCAGAATGAGATAAACTTGCACAGCTTGAGCCTGATTTTGTGACGTCGATCACGTATTAATTTTTCTCATCTTGAATTTTGAATTTAGTCGACACGCATTTAAATTTTAAAAAAACGTTCCCATCTGAAGGTTAAAAAAATACGAAAAACTGTGTTTAAAATTTGTGTGAAGTAAATTTCGTCAAAGGCTTGGTTTGTTAGCTCGTTTAGTCTCCAAACCTAATATATTTGAGGTGGAATTTTTGATACGGCACATACTGAGTTGCTAAAACCTATGCATCGTTAAGAGTTTGCTGGTCGTCATATTACCTCTGACCTCGTTTATATGTACCTGTTAAGATCAGCGGTCGCTCGTTTAAGAAGTGGCATGCACTAAATTCAAGTGTGTAATTGTGGCCTGCAATTTTTATGAAAAATTAAAATGGGGGCTGATCTGATCATAGGCGCTCGATCTTATCCACTTACATACAAAACGATAGTGATTTACTATTTTTTTGCTGAGCACTTGAGGATTCAAATTATTAAGAAAGATTTATCGTTGTTCCGTTGGTTTGAGCAGAAATTAGGTAGGGTGGATTATGAAAAATATTCGAGAAATTCGATTGCTGGTTGGGCATGTTCTATCCGCGAATCGACGTGCCAAAGTCAAAGTTATAATTAAGGAATTGTTACTGGAGCTGAAATTTCTAATTGGTAAGCGGACCAGTATTGACGGAAACTTTCCTTCCGACCCACCGGGTGATGTTTGGGGTTGCCATGAAACTCGAGCAATAGCACTCGATTTCTTTGGTCGGGGATCAGTTGCTGTAGTAGAAGACAAAATTCATGAAGATGGGTCCGTTCATGCAAAACACGAATACAGCGTCCGAAAGCTATATGGAGCTAGCTCATATACTAACCAATCAACACATCGTTCTGTTTTTGCACAAAATGGTGAGCGCATTGATCAGCTTTCTAGCATCCGAGCGCTTCGAAGGCAACGTGCCCCAAAGCATAGAAAAATAGCTGTGACGAAATCCGTGAATGGTGTGACTGCAAATCTGTATGGTGCAATTGCCAGTGCTGAAGGTAATTATTGTCATTGGTTTGTTGATGCATTATCTCGTTTATTTATGATCGAGAAATTTCACTCGCTGGATAGTATTGAATATGTTTTAGTTCCACCGCTTAAGTATGATTTTCAGTGGGATAGCCTTGCTGCACTCGGCTTCGAGCATTCACAGATTGTTGAACTTCCTGCGTTAGAATGCGTGCATTTCGAATGTCTGCTAGCGAGTAGCCCCCCGCGGGGAGCGGGTTCTGCTATTTGTCCGGCTTGGGTCATTGACAGATACCGCGAAACACTGCTAGAAAAAGCCAAAGACGTTCCCTCCGTTGCAGGAAAGCGCGTATATGTATCAAGACGCGATGCGCCGAATCGAATGTTCTTAAACGAAAATGAGGTTTGCGATTTTTTAGAAAAGCGCGGGTTCGATATCGTTGAACTTACGCCTCTTAATTTGTGGCAGAAAATTGCGGTATTTAGAGACGCGGACATTATTGTTAGTCAGACTGGTGCCGGGCTAACCAACCTCATGTTTTCTCACTCTAGCGTAAAGGTGCTTGAGCTGGTTGACGAACGATTTGTTTACCCGTTATATGCATCATTAGCAGTCTATGATGGTGGGGCCCACCATGCACATTATTTTTCGAACGAAAGCGCGTTGGGGCGTGCTAATGCTATGGTCGCCAAGTCATCGATAGATCTTGATGAGCTTGAGAAATCATTGGCAAAAATTGAGTCTTAGAGCTCTGCGCCGAGTAATCTACTTCCTGATCTCTAAATATCCTTTACCAGCCTAAGCGCATCATAAATAGCTGCATGTGTATTCCGTGAAGATACGGCATCGCCGATTCTAAATAATTGAAACGTCCCTTGTTTGTTTTTCACCAAGCTTTGCGGCTTGCCACTTATCAATGCATCATGATCTACCGCTCCACCATTGGATGACTGTGGTTTGAGTTCAAAATATAAATCAGCCAACGGCTGTGTTCCATAATTCACCACAACCTGATCGAAGTGAGCTGTT
>JAVCKV010562725.1:0-10794 GCA_032274145.1 Herpochondria borealis | reverse complement strand
GGAGGTTTGCTATGGGCATGTGCTTTTAGTGTCCTCTACTGGTTGTTGTAACGAAGCAGCTACTATGAATCGAGTATGGTCGCGCTGTATAGTGAGATCATGTACGTGTAGCAAGCGTTCGGGGCGTGGCTCGGTTAGCTAGCTAAACTTCTCCGAGTATGTCGTTTATAGAAGGAGAGGGTACTGCAAGGCTCTAGCTAGACCGCATATATATCTAGCACGCCATTCTGCGACAACTCCTCATTCTCTAGCTCAGTCGGTGGTGCCTCGGCAGCTTTCTCAATTAAGGATTCGGAGTGCTGGTTCAGGTGACAGAACAGTCCCAATAACGCGGAAGGGCCACTCTCCTGGTCCCTGTGGTTGAATATTCAGTATCGATTCTCCAGCAGGAACCATACCAACCTTGATCTGGCCTATCACGTGAACGGGCCACGGGAATCCCATTTTCTGGCACTTCACAACTGCAGAACTTCCTCCCACTATCGAAAGATTTGTCTCCGGATATAGACAGTCAGGGCTTGTTCTCATGTATGCAACGCTGAGCATGAGAGGGCCGGAGTCGTGGTTCACAATCTTGATCCAGGAATCTCCAGCAGGAGACGCCTCCAGAGCAAACTTTCGTTTATTCTTCTTGATCTGAATTACTTCGCCCATGTTGTGTTCCAAATCTCCAACATCACCGGTACGGAACCAGAGCTGACAATCATCCACTCCATCCCAGTACCCCAGGGTAGGGTCATGTGAGCTACGAAATCGCTTTAGTGCCTCTAGGATGCGTTGGTATACATAATAGTTGCCAGGATCGGTGAAATGCGTGAAATCGTTGCCGTAATAACCACCAAAGACCTCCAGTGCTTGCTGAATATCATTTGGATGTGGCATGCTGACCATGACTCCTCCCATTTTGCGAATTTCCTCGCGTTCGCTCGTCCCATAAGCATCATTTGCATCATACGTCCATTCTTCTAATCTTGTCTTGAGCTGAATAGCAGATAAGAGGCCAGGGTCCGTCCACAACTTTGCGGCCTTCAACATCGAATCCTTGTTCTTCCGCCCACGTCTTGATACCAACTCCGTTATGTTTGAAGTTGCCCATCAACCAAACGTCGAGAAAGAGAAGCAGTGCCTTTGGGTATTGCTGTTGAAGACGTTTCGCCAAACGAATGGTGTTTTTGAAACTACTTGGATATCCAGGGAACTCCAAGATGATGACATCATAAGCCTCTTGCGACTGGTCTCTCATCATGGTATTGGCACACAACGAGGGGTAGTCAGAGTTACCTCCACCAATACCCAAGTTTGTGACTGGACCAATGTTCAAAAGAAGGTTGGCGAAGCTGTTATCCGACTGGTGATGGAAGACATAGCCCCATGTTCGTGATGTTCCAAAGAGAAGAAATCGCAGCCGATTGTCAGCGGCGTCATCCTCTTTGACAACAATTGTTCTTGGATCCGTGCCTCGAAGTTCGGCCGCTTGGATACTAGTAGCCAACAGGAGGAGTGTGGCGAGGATGAAAGCAAAGGACTTCATGGTTCCTGGTGCATTTTGTGAGCAGAGCCACCTTTTGCGGCGGCTAAATCGGTGTAATAGAGCGGCTATTTCGTCTTGAGTTTCGTGTACTGTACGTCTACATACAGAGTGCATGTACATTGGAACGCGTACAGTACAAGAAGGAGAGTTGGCAAGTTAATGACCCCCTTCAAAGTTTGGTCAGACTCTAATTTGATAGTTTCTGGGAAAATGAGTAGTATTATGGAGTTCATGACGACATACAATTAGAACTATGACGTGGTCAAAGATACTAACAAATATCCAAGATGACCCTGTTATGTCCGACTTGGTGTGCTACTTGCAGTAGCACAGCTAGTACTAAGCCATACCGGTACAGCCAGCCCGAAAGGGAGCTACGTCGTAATAAGAGTAGGTTGGAACTCAAGACGTTGTTCTCTCTAGCGCTCCAAAAGTTTGTACTCTGGCGAACTCTAGAGTAGATCATGGAACAAAATATTTCGTACGAAAGGACGACTTCGTATGGAAACTCGAGAATGAAGGCATACTAATCGTACGAAACATCTACCGGGTAGTTCGTACAGTGAAGCAAGAACAAAGCTTCTTTGTGCGAAATGTGCCAAAGTGCGCGCCACGGCGAAGGCCGTCTACGGAACGAAACAGCAAATTTGTATCGGCACCGGTAGGGGTAAGCTAGATAGAACAATGGATGTAGAACCAACACCCGAAGGAGGAATTATGGGGTACCAGCACTAACTCAGATTCCGGTGTGTCGTCCTGATTGCGAGACACGGAGGTGCTTGGAGACTGGGCATTATTAAGAGTGGAAAGGAGTCAAGTCGAGCACAAACCACTCAGAAAGGCGGGCCCTTTCACTAGCTGTTTGGCTCTTCTATGCGTTTCTTCTGCAACAGCCTGCCAAAGAAGTGGTGGTAATCGAAACCACTCCCCCGCGCCATGTGAGCCGACCCTTTGCTCAATTCCGGTTTATAACGTCCTCTTAACGCTTTTTCATAAACTCCGCTACTGTTTACCGTCACTGTCGCTTTTGCTGTTTGCCTTTTCGGAGCCGCCATGGTGATGAGGCCTCAAAACAACCTTCTCTTTCGCTTCACTGATTCATTCAATCATTCAATCTTTGTCGCTATATCATAGCATACAACAATGGCAGCGCCTCCTTCCTACAGAAGAGTCGGTGAAGATGGCTCAACAACAACAAGATCAAGATCCGATCGATTCATGGATAAAATTTACGCAAGTAAGTCACAGTCTTGTTGTTGTTGAAGCTGAGCGCCAGGTGTTGAAACTGAGCACCAAATCCTGCATTCTTCTAATATGTTCTTTCTTTCTTTTCAGTCATTTGGATAGGAATTGCCCTAGGAGTTGCCAAATGGACTCGATTTGCACACGTGCTGCTATCACCCAATGATTTAGTGGTCAAACCTTTGCTCTATGCTGCTGCTGCACTGCTTGGAATTTTGACCATTCTCGTGCTCTACCTCGTCCTATACTTGCCGAAAATCAAGGGTGTGACGGATTCGTCCGCCTGGGATGTCGTGTGTCCAAAGGTGGTACCGACCATGACGGTCTGTGGACTGCTTTCCTTTCTGTTTCTAGTTCGAGCCACTTGGCCCGTGTGGGGTTTCTTGTCACCCCTCATCTTGGGCACCGAGCTCTTTGGAGCTCTGTTTGCACTGCATTTTGTACCATGGCTATAAACAGGTAATAACTATCTACGTATAATACTCAAAAGGACGAGAGAGGAGGGGCAATCATGCGCACGTAGGAGCAATAAGATGACCAGAGAGACACCAAGGCGGACAACTCGTTGCGGGGCACGAGGGATATGCCAAGGCGGCATCCCTATGGCGTCTTGGATCTTGTGGTCGTATAATAAATAATAGTAAGTCGCCGACGCATACTCTATATAAGTTTATAGTCAAGTAGTTGTCAACACTGTGCGTGACTGCGTTGTTGACATTCCATTCTTGTGTTCTCGATCGTTTCCTTCTAATAAGTATGTCGATGCCTACTCTACGCAATCCAATGCCTGGACGAGAAAGCTTCGTTATACTGTAATAGCTTGCTTATCGTATTATTATTTATTATGCTCAGTTGGAAAAATCTCTCTAACGCACCCAGAATCGTGGTAGCACATCCATCACCTTGTTATTAAGTTGAACGGCTGCCTTGAATTGAGGTTCATCCTCTCGGACCGCAAGGACGGGGTGAGGCTTGTAGCTGTCCTTGGTTGTATCGCGCAGCAACGCATTGGCAGCTTCAAAGCCCGAGACAAAGGCTCGTTCTTGACACAGACCCTTGGCGCCATGTTCACGATCTCCCATGCGGACCCAATCACCACTGCACTTGATGTTTGGTAAAATGGCGGGTCCGGCTCCTTCTAGTGGTGGTCGTTTGGTGAAGCTGCCGGGAGAGAACCATGACACGGTTCCTCCATACTTGCCCACCCACGAGTCAACCACCTTGGCATTGGCGAACTGAGGCACAGCGCTGGGCAACAAGTCTTCCATGAGAGTACGAATGATATCGTCTTCCGAGAGACTCATGACGCCACCGGCATTGTAGAAATCACAGGCGACAACCGAACCCTGTGGTTCTTCTCCTCCCCACAAATCTTCCGTGTTGCCCTCTTGCAATTGATCGAGCATAAAGAATGTTCCACCAGCACCTCGCAATTCGTCAAACTTGGAAAAGACGTTGGCAGGAGTGCGTGTCGGGACAAACGTGTCTAGCCACAATCGTACCGAAATGACATCAATGCCCTTGAGAGATGCAGCATTGGAAAAGACGGGCAGCTTGGCCAGATCAGGTGAACTGTTTACGACTGCTTCCATTCCCTTGCATCCCAAGGCCAAGACAATGCCGTCCACATCGTCAATCGTCATGGTGGAACCACTCATGGTGGAGTACTCGACCGAAGATGCCGCCAACTTGTTGTTGCTACTCTTGTCCAGTGTCACTTTGCCAACACGACAACCACCCTTGACTTTCAAGCCGTAGTCGTCTTGTAACTTGGTAGCCATGGGAGCAATCAAGGAGTCACTGACTGTTCCGTTCTTGATCCATCGGACATCGAACGAGTCTTGATGAGCTAGAGCGTAGTAATACAACAACTCCATGACCACCAAGGCACTCAATTCTTCCGGTGGCTTGAAGAGTCCCACCAGAAGAGTGGGTCGAATAAAGTCCTCCACCAGTCGTTGCGAGAGTCCAAAGCGAAGGAACAAGTCGTGTGCCGTCATGCGATCGTATTGTTCTTGAACTTTCTCGTCTCCTCCCAAACAATCCACCGTGGCCAACAAGAGACCCACCATACTGGCGCGGTCCTGCAGAGGAATGCGCTCAAAGAGTTGAGAGGTTGCCACCACTTGACCGAGTGGAGAAGGAAGAGCAGGGAACGCCTGTTCAGAGAACTGTTTGAGGAACGGAATGTTGTCTGGAAGCTTGGGGAGCTTTGCCTCGGAAAAGACTGGCGCGGTTGCCTCCAACCCATCGGGGGAGTAGAAGGAGGAATTGGTAAAGGGAGAAAACACTTCATTTTCATCCAGCCCGAGTTCCTCGCACAACTTGTTGATGTTGGGGTAATCTTTCCAGAATCCCCGAGTGCCAGCCTCGACTGGTTTCCCTGTCTTGCTCAGGTACGGCGTCGTGCCTGTTGGGTCGGGTAAGGCATCCAAGAGGGTAATGTCAGCATCAATCCCGCTTTCGCAGAGCGCCTTGGCGGCACCCCAGCCACCCCAGCCTCCACCAATGACTAGGTACTTCTTCTTTTTCTTATCGCTACTACTACTAGTAGTAGCTAGTTCTGGAACCTCTTCCTTGACTTGTTCCTTCACCCAGTCGAGGGCAGCGGATTCAATAGCCTCTGCTGGTGTGTCTTCGTCGTTGGCATCTGGTTCACCAGTGGCGTCACCGTTTGGGGTAGATGAAAGGGGAGCTACGAACGAGCGTTGCAGCGATCGCGCAGAAGGAACCGTGAACGAGTTCACCTGGGTGTTGGTTAGCCCCGATAACAGGACGGTGAGAGCAACTGACAGTCGAACCATTGTAGCTTGCAGTGTATTATAAAGTTATGAGCTCCAGTGTGTCACTTCTTCTCTACTGTGAGTGACCGACGCAGAATCGGCAACAGCGTCGCATCTCTCAAGGAGCGGGAGTGCTTCACCAACAAGTCACACGGTGCTGACACAGCAAGGCCAATGGCCAACCGCAAATTTCCGCGATCGACTGAGGTGTTCACACGAATGAGCACATGCGCTCACACGATGGGTTGAAGCTAGAGAACAGTCAACTCCGGCTGTCACAGACGCTAGTTTTGTCAAATTGGGAACTAGAATTCATTTCTTGTTATACAAGAGAGACACACTATCCCAACGGGAAAGGAATTTCGCTGTTCAAGGTTGAAATTTGTCACTCCAAGTCTTGTTGAGGTTTGCAGGACGGTTATTATCAATTCCGTCTGGAAAGGAATCAAAAAAATGATTTTGCGAAACACTGGCAGCAACTTCTTTGCACGAACGCTTCAGAAAGCACAACACAAACAAAGAAGCGTGCACAACGATCCGGGTGGCTGCTTACCCTTTACGCACCATGGCGGCCAGTGCGCCCACTAACTGGAATGATTTGCAAGGGTGAGTGTACAGCAGTGATTGTTGTCAATGGATCTCTTTATATGGTCATTGGAAAGGAACGAAAATGCGTGTCAGGGATATACGACACCAAGGTTTGGAACTTTTTGTCTTGTTCGTAGGATTCTACGAGTCACGATAGGGATGAGGTCCCCCGAAAACAAGCCCCAACTGGTGCATGTCATTTGCGGGGGCAAAGCTCCAACCATGCAAGCATGGTGTGCAAACTCCAACGATCGACAACCCCAAACCAACTGGAGAGGGGGGCGCTACCGTTGGGGCTTAACTGCCTGTGGAAATGCCTAAGCGACCAAAGATTTGCTTCATTATTTCCAGACCAAATTTTGGACAGATTCGGGGGGAAGGCTGGACTCGTGTCGGTACAAGTGAACTGCATCCAGCCGTCACCTCTCCAAGCGTTTTGATGGATGTTGTTGATGGACTAGCCTACGTTCATCATTGTTTGATGTTGGCGCCTCATTGTCTCAGTCACAACGCTCTCGATTTCAAACAGATCTTCAAGTCTGTTGAATGCGCAATGATCAACACGTTTTGTATTAGGAGTTCCGTGGGTTCTTTCGCTGTCTTTTTTATCATTGCCAAATGGAAGCCGCCTGTACACCTGCTCACCTCTCATTTCTCTTTGCATCCGACTCATTTAGAGGATCATCTGGGGAAAACAATGACACCAAGGGTCTGGAGTTGGGTATGTCGGGTTTAAGTATGGTATCCAACCTACCTTCCAATGTTAATCGATTGCCAGCTTTGTCGGGGTCCTCCATATCTTCGGCTCCGGAAGAGCATCATCACCGTCATCACTCCTTTGGATCCATCAGCTTTCCGAACAGTGATACTCAGAATGTTCATGGAAGTGGTCCACCCTCCCCCTCTTCTCCCATGCCACGGGGGGTCATTGGCGGAATTCCTCAGCACTTTTTGCCAAAGCCTCCTGGACTATCGTCATTGCCGTCACCCATTGGAAAGAGTTCTGTGAACAGTACAGCAATCAATACCTTGTCCTCGTCACAACAGTTGACTTTCACACCCCCGTCGATTGTTGGCGATGGCTTGGTATTTCAGGGATCACCCTTTGAGAACAACTCTCCCTGGGCCGACTACGGTGGGAGCTACAACGACGTTGGTAACAACCACGATGCTGATAGCTTCGATCGCAGCGAGGACCCAGATGATGGTTTGATGGGATTGGGTGCACTGCGCGAGAGAGCGCAGTCATCTCCTGGACCAATCACGGGTGGCATGTCATCTTCGCCTCCCGTTCGGATTGACGTGAATCCCTATCAGGGAGATTTATCCCCGTTGCCGACAGACGGGGATCGGAATCGTGGTCTCCCACCGGATCCACGCCGATCCACGCGAACATCATCGTTCAAGGTGGGCAGCAGCGGAAGCAGTCGCCCTCCTCTTTCTGGACAGTCGGCCAGTCATGTCGATTCGTCGTTTCACAATTTCAGCGGGAGGAGCAGTCCTGGAAACATCAACGACACTTCCTACGAGTATCCCTCATTTGGAGGTCGTTCGGATATGGCGGAAAGGTTACAAGCTAGTAGCGGTCGTTCCAGATCGATTACTCTCGGAAGCTCCATGGGGGAGCAACATGACATGAATCGGAACGCTCACGGTGAGCAGTTCCGCCACATTCAACAACATCATCAACAACAACAACAGCACCATCATTTAGACCCATCATCTTCTTACACAAACAAATTCGGAAACCTTCCTTCACTCAGCAATGTACACCAACAACAGCGCCATCATCAAATGCCACCTCAACCTAATCGTCATGTTCGATCCTACTCGCACTCGGGTGCTCTACAACAGTACGGAGGTATGCATGAGATGCAAGACGATAGGCGCACTGATCAACGAATGCAACATCATCAGCAAGGGCATCATCAGCGTCTTCATAGTGACGGTTCGGATGGTATGTTTGGTGGTGATCATGGGTACAACTTTCGGGGAATGCAGGGCAGCAGCAGCAGTCTTCCGAGATCACTGTCAACTGGAGATCACCATTCTTCACATTCTGCCCCCTCTGGTATGATGCCGCGCAGTGTAAGCATGTCGCAAGCGATTTTGCCGCAAGGGTTTGAGCAGCATCAACCATTGCAACGAAGAAATTCAGACTTTCTCCAAGGAGGAGGAGGTCACTATCGTCATCAGCAGCAACAACAACAGATGCATCCATCGCTTCAACGTCGTGACGAATTTGCGGGCGAGAGTGCGCCCATCATGGCAACGCCCGAGGAACTTCGAGCGTTCAACATTCACGATGATCGCAGAGGTTCGTCGCAGCAGCAGCAGCGCTACCACTCTCCTTCCCAAGGCAGTAGTATGGGAGTCCAGCATCATCGACACCACAGCGATTATGGTGGAGCGAGAGTGAGTTTTCTTCGTTGTGGTTTGTCGTGTCATGTTGTGTGTGTTGTCCAAGTCATCGCTGACACGCTGTCTTTCTCCAACACCATTAGAGCGGGGGCAGATATGGTGTTCAAAACCAGGAGCTCCGTGGTTCAATCCATGGTGGCCTTGATGATGACCTGACTCATCCTCTTGCTGGAGAACATATTGATGATCCTGGTGATGATTTAGGATATGGTATTGGAAGTTCATCTGCAATGATGGCTGGCATGCATCATGGATCCCAAATGAGCTACGCTCGCAACGATATGTCTCAACATATGAGTCGGTCGCCAACGGGATACGCTGTTCACCACAGTGCAGCTCCAAACATGCCCATTCATCGTTTAGTGTACACTGTCAAGTTCAAGAGAACTCAACGAAGCTTCATCCAAGGTCCCCGAGTGTCCCAGGACCTCAAGATTGGGTGCTACGTCAAGGTGGAGGCCGATCGAGGCGAAGACTTGGGTATTGTTGTGGCCAAGGTTCCAACCGAGAAATTCAACGCCGCCGGACGAGCCAGCTTCCGCCCAACCGCTGGAGGTGACATGGGTGGTCTCATGGGAGCCCCCATGCCTCCGTCGGGCATTTCTGACCTGAAGCGTGTCATTCGTCTTGCCACGCACGATGAAGTTGGATTGCTGACTGTGAAACGTGACGAGGAAGAGGAGCTGCTCAACATTTGTCGCCAGAAGGTGCGACAGCGAGCCCTCCCGATGCATGTGGTGGATGCCGAGTATCAGTTTGATCGTCACAAGTTGACGTTCTTCTTTGAAGCTGAAGGGCGTATTGATTTTCGGGAGCTTGTTCGCGATCTGTTCAGCATCTACAAGACTCGGATTTGGATGCAGCAGCTGGACAAGAATGTTCCTGGCAACTCATCTCCTGCAGCCTTATCTCCGATGCCAAACACTGACTTCTCCAATCAGGTTCCTGTTATGGCTGACAGCATCAATGATCCGTATGGTATTCCCAGCGATCTGGGCGCAGGGAGTACCCACCAACAAACGTGAATTTTTCACTGGGGTTTGTTTCCAAAATAGAGAACACATATCATACAAAAAATACAAAGAGAAAGAACGAAGAGAGAATCGATGTATATTCATATTCCAAATTGTGTCGTCAAGAGATGGTGATTCGTGATCATTTATCACAGTTTCTTGCAAGTGTCCATGTTATTTCCATTCAGCAACATACATGAGCTAATGGTGTCGGTGCTTTGTTTTGACTAGAGGTTGTCGCACGCTTGTGGTCAAGTAAGTAACATTCAATAAAGTAGAGATCAATTATTTAAAACCAATAGACGTTACAGTAAGTACGTATGCAGGCAGTACGTTGCTGCTCAGGACAACCATTGCAACTTCACGTAGGTGCTTCTAATTACAAACCACGGAACAGTGCTGAAGGGAGTGGTTGTTCTGTCACGTGCCTGAATCCAGGTGAAGTAACCATGGACGGCCTGCATGTATACGCAGCAGCGTTCCGAATTGACAAAGGTCGCTTAGAGCATGCGCCGCTTGAGTCTAGTCATGTTCAATCCAGACGATGACGTTACTCATCTTCTTCCTGGCGAACACATATTGACGATCCTGGTGATGACTTAAGTTATGTGGTATTGGAAATCCGTTCGGAATGATCATCGCTGATCCCAAGTCAGCTACTCTGGCAACGATATGTCTCGGTCGCAAACAAGAGACGCGATGCTTGTGTCAGCACGTAATCTTCCTCGTGTTGGAAAGGATGGGTCTCTGTAGGAACATCTGAAAGTTGTGCAGAATTTGATTGGCGTTCGAAAGGTGCCAGTCGTGGGATGAGACACTTGTATCATCTCGATCCTAATACAGTGCATGTTGTCTACCGGCACTGTACGTACATCTAGGTGCATTTCTGGGGTGCATGTGAGATGAGAACACTCCGGGTTAGGTATGAACAAATCCACTCACGTATAAAAACGCACCTCCACCGCTCAGATTTTTATATACATAGGTGGTTTAAGATGACCATTTCAAGAATCTACGAGGAAATCTCTGGTACAAGATGATGATGATTGTGTCCTAAACCGTGCGGTCACAAGCCCGGTTGTTATGTGCTATCTAGGTGTCCGTTTGTCCGTGGGTGTGGTGCTGGTGATAGAGTTTTTCGGCGGCGGCATGTATGGGCGTTCTCGCTGCGAGCGTAAATTCTGATGATTGGGCATTCGGTGTTGTTGGTTGTTGG
>JAVCKV010562714.1:0-10794 GCA_032274145.1 Herpochondria borealis | reverse complement strand
CCAAAAACCAGGAATGCTGTTTTTATTGGTTCCTCTATTTTTGCGATAGAGCAGCGTACCAAAACTGGAGTGCTCCAATTTTTTATTCCGATTAAAGAGAGAAAACATAAATTTACTGTTCTAAGGAATGAGAATTAAAATTCGACGACCAATTCTTCTGTTAAGGCCTCTTTGTATTCAGTGGCAATTATTTCTTTGAACATCGTAATCACCTCTTGGAAAGGCTTCTTGATGGCTCCACCAGAGGCATTTTTGTGCCCACCACCATTAAAGTGCTTGGAGCAAATTTCTTGCACTGAAAAAGCACCTTTAGAACGCATAGATAGTTTTACCATATCCCGACGTTCTGTAATGAGTACCGCACAACGCATTTTACGAATTTTGAGAATAAAATTCACAACACCTTCTAAATCTCCTCGTTGAATGTTGTATTTTCGGTGATCCGCATGCGAAATAGCAATAATTCCAGTATTGTAGTCATCTAGGATTTCTAAACAATCAGAAATACAGTAAGCCAATAAGTTAAAACTTTTTATGGTATATGAATTAAAAACTAGATCGGTTAGTTTGTTATTATCAATCCCTTTTTCGAGCATATTGGCAACGGTTCTGAACAATCGTCCAGAAGTTGCATAGCGAAAGCCTCCTGTATCGGTCAAAATACCAACATAGAGTGCATTCAACGAATCCGCATCTAAATCCTCTACACTTCCAATCATATCAACAAACTCATACACCAACTCACAAGTAGAACTAGCCGTTGTATCCGATAAGACTGCGTGACAAAAATCATCTGGCTGAATATGATGATCAATCATTACTTTATATGCCTTGCTATTCCCCACCAAAGAACTCATGCCTTCGATACGATTCAAACTATTATAATCCAAACAGAAGATAACCTCTGCATCTTTCATGATTTGAGTAGAAAACGTTCTCGTATTTTCATACACCAAGACTTGATCAAAATCCTTCATCCAATTCAGGAATTGTGGCATTTCGGTTGGCATAATCACGGTAATACGGTGGCCTTGCTTTTTGAGGTAGTGGTACAGTCCCAAGGAAGATCCGAGGGCGTCACCATCAGGATTAGCATGTGAAGTAATTACAATACGTTTGGGGCTGGCTAATACTTCTTTTAATTGTTCTATATTTTGCATAGGTCTTTGTCTTCTTTAATCAGGGTTAATAGCGGCGTTCTTATTTTGACGTTGTTTGTTCATACATTTGTACCAATAAATCAAACATCCCTTTTGGTGCTGGTTGACAACCATCTTTATACATCATGCTAAATACTTCATCTGGACGTTCTGTTGTATATGCTTTGTCCATTTGAAATATTTTTATGGTCCCTTCTATAGAGCTAGGGTCCGATAAAATAGCTAAATCTGCGGGATTCGTTAAATCCCTAGAAGAGTCTGTAATTTGTAAACCTGTCATGGTTATTTTATCCTCTTGACAATAGAACACTCGAATTACATCTTTTGTTCGATGTTGAAGATATTCTATTTTGCTAAAGACTTTCTCAAAAACTAGATCGCTAAATAGATCAATCAACTCATCCACTTTATCCAGATTATTAGCTTTCAAACTTTCCCAATCCTTTGCAGTAATGTGATTAGAGGCCAAAAATTGTACAAAGTCCTCTTCCAAAGGCTCTAATTCTTCTTCAGTCAAACGACGAAATCTCATACCTATTTTTTATAATTATTTGTTGGGATAATATTCTTTCTAATGGCAGTATTCTTACCAAGTGTAAAAATAGACTTTTTTTTTCAGTTTTTTTTTGAACATTTATTCAATTTATTTAAAAGCCGAACTTTATTGCACAACAAAACCAACATAAGTAATTGACTTACAAACAAAAAAGTAGCTAACTTTCTTTAATAAGCAAAGCATTTTTTTAGACTTTTTTCAGTTAATTTAAGCTTTTTTATTCGTTATTTTAGAAGCAAAATCGTTTTTGGCATCCTTTTCGAATTATACTAAATAACCAATTAATTTAAATCTTTTTTATTCAAGTTCACCCAAACATCCAAAACACAATGAAACCTCAATTTTTTCTAACACTAGCGATCTTCTTTATAACAACTATCAGTGCTTTTTCTCAAGCGACTTATAAGTACAATCAAACCTTTGCCTCTATGAGTGCAACAACGATTCTTGCAAATTTGGATAGTGATAATATTAAGATTAAAACCATCAAAGGTTCTCGAATTGTTATCGAAACCTTAGTTCAAATTTCTTCTAATAATGACCGTCTTCTAGATTTTATTGTAGAAGGAGGCCGTTATAATTTGGATAAAGAATTCAATGACGAGACCCATCAATTGACCCTCACTTCAAAAAAGAACAAAGACATTATTACAATCAAAGGAGAAGAAATCTCTGAAGAACTAACCTATGTAATTTATGTCCCTGAAACAGCAACAGTTCTTAGTGAAACACTTGCTGTCAACTAGATAACCCCAATTCCCACATCGCCCAATTTTGAATACCAAAATTGGGCATTTTTTTGCCTTTTTTTAACATTCCTTGTAATTTTTGTCCTATGAAATCACATACAATCCCCGTTAATAATATCAGCTTAGAAGAAGAAAAAGCCATCTGGGAGCTATATCAACAATCGTATTCTACCCCAAAAGCTGTTTTTCAACAAAAACAAAAGAGCTTAGATTATTATGCTATTTTTTATGTTAACCATCAAATTGTTGGTTTTTCTGGATTAAGAGACCAGACCTTTGAGGTGGAAAACAAATCATTTAGAGCCATCTATTTAGGGCAAACCATTCTAAAGAAACAATTTAGAGGAAAAGCTATTATACAACGATACATCATTCGTTTGATCTTCAAACATTATTTGAGTTTTAATAGAAGTCAGCTTATTTTTTGGAGTAATGCCATTACTTACCGCCCATTTTTGATCCTCGCAAAAGGACTCAAACACTATTACCCCAATCCTAATTATACAGATAAACCGTTGAATAAAATGCTGAAAAAAGTTTGCACAAAACTAGGCAAGGTTTATTATCAAGATGCTTTTAATCCCCAAACAGGTGTTGTTACAAAAGAAAATCAATATGTAACGAAGAACGAACTTGTTCTCACAGAAAAAGATAATTTTGATCCACACATCAATTATTTTATTCAATCAAACCCTGATTATAAAAAAGGCAATGGCTTATTAATTATTACACCTGTCCTGCTCAGTAATTTAGCGTACTATTTTTTTAGAAAAACCATTTTTTATAGAAAAAAGGCCCCTGTTTCTTATATTCAATTGCCCTTATAAAATTAGATTCATGTATAATAACAACGAAATAACCACTACACAAAACATGCTAATTTCATCTTTTAGAGCCTTTCCAATTCGCATTCCTTTTCGTTTTAGTTATAACCACCATTTAGCTAAAAGAGCAGCAACCGACACGGTCATTCTTGAACTTGTTTTCAAAAACGGCATTCGTGCTTATGGAGAATGTACACCACGCCTTTATGTCACAGGTGAAACATCTCCACAGTTGATTCAATTAATCCCTCAACTCTTGCCCACTGTTTTAGCAGCCTTTGATGGAACAATGGACAGTTTAGCTGGTACTTTGGATCGTGTTCCATCTGTTTATCCAGCACTTCGATGTTTGGTAGAATCCGCTTTGTTATATTATATATGTCAAGCGCAAGCATGCACGCTTTTTCAACTTTTTGAACTTCAAAAAAATTATACCATCCAATATACGGCTCCTGTATCTTCAGAAAATGAAACAACCAGTCAAGTGATGTTGAGTGCTTTTGCTTCCATGAAAATGAAGACCGTTAAATTAAAAGTCGTAGCAGATCCACAAAAAAATCTAGCGCGTGTGCTGCTTACTAAAAAAATCCTTGGAGCGCAGGTGGCTATTCGTATGGATGGTAATGAAATTTGGGATTTTGACCTTGCAAAAAGCCAGATACCTGTGTTGATAGAAGCAGGCGTTTCTTGTTTCGAACAACTGTTTAGTCGTCAAGACATCAAGAGTTATCAAAATGCTTATCAGGAATGGGGAAACGAAGCAGAATTTATAGTAGATGAATCTTTAACCAATCCAGAAACACTACAAACGGTTTTGGAAAGCGCTTATATTCAAGGCGCTAATTTAAAAATTAGCAAAAATGGTGGTCTACTTCAAACACTTTCCTTTGCCCAACAACTAGAGGCCGCAGGCAAAACGGTTCGTCTAGGTTGCCATGTTGGCGAATGTTCTTCATTGAGTTTGGCAGGCGTTGTTTTCAATGGTTTATTTGATAATTGTCTAGCGACCGAAGGGGCGACAGGGACTTATTTGCTAGAAGAAGACGCCTTTGCTCCTACAATTCAGTTTGGCAGTAGAGGTTTCTTAGAAATTGACGATGCTTTCAAAAAAAATACGGTGCTCCAATTTATTGGTGAACATCTTATTTGATTAGAATTGCATACTTAAGAAAGGAAAATTAAATAATTGATCACAAAAAGCAAAAAAAAACGCCAAGAAGAAAGTCTTCCTGGCGTCTGTTGTGCAGTTACTGTTTTAAGAAAACTACCCCTTTATTGTTTGATAACTTTTCTAACAAGTTGTTTTCTATCGTTTTTAAATGTAATGAAATAAACTCCACGGCTTAAATCATCCAACACAACGATTTTGTCTTGTATGTTTCCAGTCTTCACAATTTGTCCTTGTAAATTAACCAAGGTATAATTGCTTAGGCCTTCGATATTTGTTTTAATTTGTAATTGATCGACAAATGGATTTGGAAAAACGTTCAAGAACGTTCCTGTTTCAGCATGATCCACTGATGTAACGCTACTGTTTTCGCTTTCAGTATTGCTAACACAGAAGCTCTTTGTTTCAGAACTGCCAAAGCTTCCACCAGAAGCTAATGTTGTTCCTGTTACTGTATTCGTAAAGGTATAAGAACCATTGCCATAAGCACAACAAATTCCATCACCATAAGCATCGTTCATTGTTAAAGTATAACATCCTGCATCCAAACATTGGTTAACCAATAAAGTAGATCCATCTGCTTGGCTAGCATATGTTCCACCAGAAGCAACGGTACTACCAGCACTATTTTTGAGTGTCCAACTCGTCTCTTCTGGGTAATTATCAAAAGTAAGTGATAAGCGTGTTCCAACACAAACATTAGGAACAACACCTGTAACAGAAAAAGCGTCTACTGCCATATCTCCTTGCCAAGTCGTTCCTGTTGTTCCATTAAAACGTAGTTTTAATTCTGTTGCAGATGTATATGCGTTTAGGTTTACAGAAGCTGTTTGCCAAGAATTTCCTTGATCTCCAGATTTAGACCAAATTGTTGTCCAAGTTGTCCCATTTGTACTCGCTTCTAATTTTAGATTACCCATAGTAGACCTTCCGTACATGTGATACTTAAAGGTTAAGCTAGCCGTATTAAATCCAGATAAATCAAAACAGGGACTATTTAAAATAGCTTGTTTAGTAGAATAGTTTGGAGCAGAAGATTCCATATAGATATAGTAACTACCACTGTTGGCAGAACTTGGTCCTGTGTTAGAAGAAGGTGTTGAACCTGAACGAGTCGCCCAGTTAAAATCATCTCCACTACTTTGTGTCCAATCCCCTAAGGTATTTTCAAAGCTTTCTGTGTATGGAAACGAACTAATAGTCGATCCACAAGAAGTTGGAGTACCACCACCATTATCAACACCACAATTTGGCATATCATTTCCAATACTAGTAATTAATTTATCACTTCTTCCACTAGATCCATTGGTACATCCACCAGTATTGTGAATTCCAACCACTAAATTAGAATTGTAATCTAATACTGGAGATCCAGAACTACCACCTTCTGTATCTGCATAGTAACGAATGCCGTTGGTAGTTACTTGATTGACCATTGCGTTGCCATTAGCATCACCTCCTTGGTCTGTTTTGACAGTAATCTCCTTGCGTCTACCACCTGGATGTCCTACAATATAAATACGATCATTTAGACCTGGTGCAACAGAACTTAGGCTTAAATAACCATAAGTACCCGTTGGATTAACTGGAAGTTTGACCAAGGTATAATCTAAAGAAGAACTTGTTTTGATAAAAGAAGAAGAAGAGGCGACAACATTAGCACTAGAATTACCAGAACCATTACAGTTCGTATATTGATAATTAAACATAAAATCAGTATTCGCAGCATCTGCTGCCGTACCAATACAGTGATTGTTGGTCATTAAATCGCCTTCACAACCCAATAGCCAACCCGTACAAAGTCCAGAACCATTGATTAATAAACGACAAACTGCGCGTCCTTTATCATACATCGTTGTACCATTATAACAAATAATAGGCTCTTTTTCATCGCCACCACAAATAGCTTTCGTCGCTAAAATAGCGTCAATTTGTGCTTGAGGATATCCATAAGCAACGCGTGTAATATCAAAGCCATAGTAGTTAGACGCATTTTGAGCGTGTAAACGAACAACAACATGATCGTCAAACAATACTTTGGTCCAAAAATCACTAATGGTATTTAAGTCTGCATCAATGATTTTTCCTTGACCTCCATAGATAATAGACTCCCCAATATTAGTAGCCGTAATTTCTACATAATCTCCAGGAGCTAAGTTGAAATTTTTAAATTGTAACTTAATATAAGAAGCGTGTTTGGAATAGAACTCTTTTTCAAAGACAATACCTGTTACTCCTGTTGTATTATAAGGATGTTGTGTTTTTATATTTAAGGCTTCTTCATCGCCAATTTTGAGTAGTTTACTTGGCTGAGTTAACTCATCTTGAGCAGTATGAGCATCTTCGGTTAGTGTATTTTGGGCATAGGTAAAACTACTAATGAATAGTAGTAGGAATAATAAATTTTTCATTGTTAATGCGGTTTTAATTAGAAAACAGAATTGTGTGTGTGTCTTTGTGTATTGCCTAGGGGGCTAGGATGTTCGAAATTTTAGCTTTACGAATCGGTTAGGGAATAATAGATTCAAGCTTCTTAGTTGTCAGATTAGAATCATTTGGATGTGGTTTTGTTGACAGGAATAAAATGTTAAACGTAGTAGACGTTCTCATCTAAACTTCGTTTCGTAATAATAGATTAGTGTGTTGTGTGTTTCTTTTGTCCTTTTGTTTCGATTCGTAATTATACGTATTAAAAATCATAAAAAAGAGAATTTAATTTCGCGAACAACACTGTACTTGAAACTTAATTCTATTTAAAACAGGTTCTTAACAGTTGTATATATTATTACGTTTTTTAGTTTTTTAGTTTTTTATTCTGAACAACTGTTATCTTGCGGAATTTTATTCTTAATTAGATTTCACTTCTCTTGGTTCTTAAAATTTTCTTAACACTTTAATAACACTTTAATAAGCTTTCTAAATGTATAAATTGAGCTCATATTTTAAGTAAAAAAGCTATTTATAAAGAACTGATTAGTAGCAAAATGGTTAACAGCTTTCAAAGGACTCTAACTATTTTTTTCAAAAGTGATCTTTAGTAATTGAACCAATAATTGTCAAAAATGAACATTTTTGTGAAAAAACTTAAATAAAAAAAAAGGCTGCCTGATTCCTCAGACAACCTAATCCTTATAAAAAATCGAACTTAGTAATATTTATTGCTTCATCAATGTAAGACTCCGCTCCATATCAGTCATTATCATTTTGTAATTGATATGGTATTTACCTAAAAACCAACTACTTGGTATAAGTTGAAGTACAAGATTCTGAGTAGTTGCTACTTGAAGGGACACTATATACAAAACTAATCATAACTTTTCCTGCTGCATCAATGGTTCCTGTTCCAGAGATAAATTCACCATCACTATCTGGTTCTTGATTTGGTATCGTAAATGCATTTTCCCCCGTCATGGTTGCATTGATATTCTTGTTAACCGAAAAGTGATTAAATAGATCATTAATAATAATTGCATTCTCAGTAGTTCCTGCACTGATCACACTGGTGTAGGTATCCGTTGATGATCCACCATTAGATGCAGAACAAGACTCTGATACACTATAAGAACCTAGTACTTTTGTTCTAAAAGGTTCTGGAGTTTCTTCTTTGGTGCAAGATGCAAAAGTAAATAATGCTGTTAAAACTAAAGCAAATAATAATTTTGAAATATTCATGATAATTTGTTTTTGAAATAAATAATGTTTGTTTTTGAAATATAATTAGTTTATTGATTCAAGATTTCGATTGGAATGATAAAACAATTAATGGATATTAAATCACTCTAATACTCTACTGCAAAATTGCACTAAAAAAGTAAAATAGAGACGGTGAAAATGAACCAATAAGCGGCGAAAATGTACTTTTATTCTCTTTTAAGTGTTATTTCCGTATCGAATACTGTCATCGACTCTGCAACACTAGCGATAGAATCTGCCTCGTAAGTAGTGAGTGTCATTGTATTTCCATCAACCTCTATGCTTGCTTTATAAAATGGCTTATCCACTGTAGCTGGTTGGCCCAATGTAATGCCAGATGTTATTTCATAAAGATTTGTAGTACTATTAATTTCTTTTATTGATGAGGCAGTAGTTCCAGCTAAAATACTACCTGAAGGATCAAGTTTTAGATTAACTGTCACTTTATCATTTATATAGTATATAACTTCCAGATAAGTATCTCCAAAAAGTGTCGTTTCAACTTCAGATTCCCAAGTTCCCACTCTAGGATCTACGTCTTCTGTTGAACAAGATACCAAGGTCATAAATGACGTTAAAGCTAAAGCGAATACTAATTTTGAAAAATTCATGCTAATTTGTTTTTGAAAAAAAAATTTGAGAAATAATTTATTTATTGCTTCAACACTTTGATTGTTTTACTACCTGATTCAGTTTGAATGGTCACAAAGTACAAACCATTATTTCCTTCTATTTCCAAGGAAAGTATTTCCTTATTGTAGTGTGTTTGTTCTAAGACAACTTGTCCTGTGATAGTAGATACTTGGATGTTGATATTTTCAAATACTTTTCCGAGTACTACAGAAGCGCTTTGAGTGGTAGGATTGGGGAAGACAGCTATGTTTTCTAAGGTTTGTTCCAGTTTATCGACAGCAACAACACCACAGTTGGTGCTAAAACTAGCTATAGAATCAATAGAGAACCAGTTAGCAGTAGAATAAGCGACATCATCAACCTCGATGCAGGTTAAATTGGGGTTGTTAATCGCATAAAAGACAACTATCCCAGTATTGTTCCCATTTTTTACATTTAAACTAGTTAGAGGATTATTATCGCACCAAAAAGAAGTCAATGCTGTGTTTTGAGATAGATCTAAAGTCGTGATTTGGGTAGAATGACAAGAGAATGTTCTCAAATTTGTATTTTGAGAGACATCAAGAACAGTAAGTGGATTGCTATAACAATAAAAATCTGTCAAAGAGACATTTTGAGAGACATCTAAAGTAGTCAATTGATTAACACGACAATAAAAAAGCCCCAAGTTAACATTTTGAGAGACATCTAAAGTAGTCAATTGATTATTACTACAGTCAAAATCCATCAAGCTAGTATTCTGAGAGACATCTAAAGTAGTCAACTGGTTATTGTTGCAATACAATAGACTTATGTTATTAAATGCTTCTATCCCTGTCAGGTCATTGATCCCAAGATTAGAACAATCTATATTTCCGGTATAGTAATTCGCCTCTGCTACTTGAATCTCAGTATCCCCATTTACATTAATATCTGTATTAGTAATTAATAAATTTTTAAAAGTAACATTGGGTATATTAACTATAGGAGCATTCGTACAATTAAGATTAAAACTAGCGTTAGCATCGATAATTGTCCAGTTCGTAGTAGAATAAGTAACATCATCTACGTCTATACAATAAAGATATGAATTGAGTTCAGCAGCAAAGTAAATAAAATTAGAGTTATTCCCATTTTTTACGTTTAGGCTTCTTAAATCATTACCAGTACAATCAAAACTCGTTAAATTGGTCAGCAATGATAGATCTAAGGCAGTTAATATATTTGCACTACAATCCAATGAAGTTAAGGATGCATTTGAGGACAAATCCAAGAACGTTAATCCACTTCCACTACAATTCAATGAAGTTAAGGATGCATTTGAGGACAGATCTAAAGTAGAAAGGTTATTAAAAGAACAATCTAAATCTGTCATTCCTACAAACGCTTCTATTCCCGTCAAATCATTGATACTCAAAAAAGGACAGTAAATCGGACCTATATAAGCATTCGCCTCTGTTACTTGAATTTCTGTATCGCCATTAGTATTAATTATAGGATCTCCTACGAGATAAGCTTTGAAAGCTGCATCAGGTATCGTTACATTTTGTGCATTTAATTGTACGCTACTCAAAAAAGCAACTAGTGTACAAAGAATAAGTTGATTGAAATGTGTCATTGTTTTGCTTTGTTTTTCTCTTGTAATAGTTAATCTATATTACGCAAATAATAAAATAATTGATGGGCATTAAATAACTCCAATGCTCTACTGCAAAATTGCGCTAAAAAAGCAAAACAGAGGCGGTGAAAATGAACCAACAAACGGCGAAAACGTACTTCTTTGTTAAAAAAAGAGCTATTTAGAGTTTTGGGGGGAGGATGAAAGAGAAAAAAGAGGCTGCCTAAGTTTTAATTTTCAGACAACACCTTTTTTCATTGCGAAACACTACATGGGTAAATTTTATTGCTTCAACACTTTGATTGTTTTGCTACCCGCTTCTGTTTGAATACTGACAAAGTACAAGCCATTAGTTCCTGTCAATTCTAAAGGAAGTACGTCCTTATTGTAATGTGTTTGTTCTAAAACAACTTG
>JAVCKV010562713.1:0-34395 GCA_032274145.1 Herpochondria borealis | reverse complement strand
AAGACGATTAAAGGCTGGATGGAATAATGACTATTTATTAGAAATCCTTGAAACCGCCTTCTCGTAAATTTAACCTGCTTTATCTGTTATAGAAGATGGTCAATATCGTGTTAAATCAATGGCACTCATTCATCTCAAACTCTATCAAAACGAAAATATTGCAACCATTAATTTCAAAGACTACACCCAACAACTTGTCGGACAAATTATGGAAAGTATGTCCTTAGAACAATTGAATTCTACGATAGAAATTGCCAACGATATTGTCTTTGATGTAGATACAGCTATCCCCTTGGGACTTATTTTAAATGAGTTATTGACCAATGCTTATAAGTATGCCTTCCATGACCAACAACTAAAAATCAACATAAAACTCTCTTCATTAGAAAAAGGTAATTATCAACTAGAAATCAAAGATAATGGTCCTGGCATGCCTAATGACTTCAAACTAAAAAGAGCTAAGAGTTTAGGATTAAGACTTGTCAAATTGTTGAGCGCCCAATTATTAGGTAAAGCCAGCTACAAAAACAATGAAAAAGAACCTGGTGCTCATTTTATCATTACATTCAAAGATTCTTTTTTAAGAGCAAAGGTATAAAAATGAATAAAGTAAAAATTTTGGTCGTAGAAGACGAATTGATTATTGCAGCCAATATTTGTGAAATATTAGAAGGTTTAGGCTACGAAGTCTTAGACCCTGTTATTACTTATGCACAAGCATTAGAAGAAATAAAAGAAGAAGAACCAGATTTGGTACTAATTGATATCCAATTGGTTGGTCAACGTGATGGTATTGATTTGGCTTGGGCCATTAAGGATAATTATAATATCCCCTTTATTTTTCTCACCTCCAATGCTGACCCTGCCACGATAGAGCGTGCAAAAAAAGTCAATCCTCCTGCTTATTTACTCAAGCCATTCCAGAAGAATGACCTCTACACTTCTATCGAAATTGCATTATACAATTACAGTAAAAATAAACTTACAGATCCCCTTTCCCAAAACAAACCAAGCCAGCCAGAAGAAGAAATACACGAAAATATTATACTGAAAGATGCCATTTTTGTCAAGTACAAGGAGGCCTTCGTCAAAGTGAAATTTACTGACATTCTATTCCTAAAAAGTGAGCGGGTTTATGTTAATATCTATGTAAACACGGGCAAAAAATTCTTGGTGAGATATTCGCTTGCTAGTTTTATAGAGCAATTGCCAAACTACTTTTTCAAGATTCAACGCAGTTATATAGTCAACCTACATCAGGTGGATACTATTGGGTTTATCCATCTCAAAATCCAAGAACATGAGCTGCCATTTGGAAAAGGTTACCGTGTCGACTTATTAGAAAAAATTAAAGTTCTAAAAACTAAAAATTAACTTAAAAACTAGCGTTTGGAACAACTATTCTACTGTTGGTAACATTAATTTGTTTTTCGTAAAAAGCTCTTACATCTTTGATGTCAGAACTCAAAAAATAATATGAAAAACAATATTTTAATTATAGCAGAGTACAGTCCTAGCACTCTATATCTAAGCAAATACCTAGAACAATTAGGATATCAATATTTAATTGTTGAGCACAATAACTATAATGCTGTCCTAGCAAGCAAAAGCATCAAGGCAGTCCTCCTCTCTATTCAAAACAAAGCAAATGACTCCATTCCTATTGCCAAACAAATAAAAAAACAATTTAATATTCCTTGTTTATTTTTTGCCAATAATATTTCTACGCTACAATTACAACACATCAAAACAGTCCCTCCTCCTATTTATTTTTTCAAACCTTGGTGCAAAAAAGAGCTCTTCCTCAAGCTAGAAATTGCTCTTTATAATCACCCCAAAGTGGGCCTAATGATGAGGCATCCTTCAAGCCTCGGAACAGCAAAATGATACTTTGCAACAGGAAAGGTTTGGTTTGCAACAAATAATTTTTTCTTTCTTAAAGGTAGTATACTTTTGAATTAAACATAGACGACTCTAAAGACTATTCACAGCATACAGTCAAAACGTCAAATTACATCACACTAATTCAAATTATACAACAAATGAAAGTTTTTCTACAAATTATAGCCCTAACTCTTCTATGGGGTGCATCCACTAGAACAACCCAAGCTCAAACACAAATAGGAGCAGATGTTTATGGGCTTGCAGCAGGTAGTGAAGGGGGTTCTTCCGTTGCCATCTCTGCTGATGGCATGCGAATGGTCTATGGAGGCCCTAAACATATCGGAGATAGAGGCATGATTCGCATTTACGAATACAATACCGTGACCAGTGCTTGGGATCTCATGCAAGGCATTATTGGCTCGGCCACGGACGATGAGTTCGGCTACGCGGTAGACATATCTGCTGATGGAAATAGAATTGTTGTTGGCGCTCCGCAGCTTAACAACCCTGTCAATAACGAAGGGTTCTTTTCTATTTACGAATACAATGGTAGTTCGTGGACACTCATGAATACGTTTACAGGAGACGCAGCGTTAGATCGCTTTGGTACCTCTGTAGCCATTTCGGACGATGGGATGACAGCAGCTGCAGCAGGAATGTGGAACGATAATGGAAGTCTCTTAAACGCAGGTTATACACAAATTTATAGATACAATGGTGCTACATGGGTACAAGTAGGCACAGACATTAAAGGTACTTTTTTTGGCGAGAATAGTGGCTATGACATTGATCTTTCTCTAAATGGAAATACCATCATCATTGGATCTTGGACCTATGATGGCTCTGCAGGCAACAACCAAGGAGCAGCTCGTGTCTATGATTGGAATGGCAGTACTTGGGTATTAAGAGGAGCAATCATAGAAGGTACCAGTGCATTTGGATTTGCAGGAATGGCCGTAGCGATCAGCACCAATGGTAATAGAGTGGCTGTTGGCGCTCCTTGGAATGACGATGTTGCTACGGACGCTGGACATGCCCGCATCTTTGATTGGGATGGCAGTGCTTGGACACAAGTCGGCGCAACACTAACAGGAGTAGATGCCAACGATTGGTTTGGTCATAGTTTGGATTTCAATGGCGATGATCAAATTGCTATTGGAACACCTTTTGCAAACAATCCCGCAGGTACAGCAGAAGTATATTGCTACAATACAATTAGAGCCGAATGGGTACAAGTAGGCGGCAATGATATCCTTGGTAGTCCTGGTGATGGATCAGGTTATGCCGTCGCGATTGCAAGAGATACGAACATCATGGCTGTGGGAGTACCACGTAGCAGTGATTTTGCTGCTAATGCTGGAAAAGTAAGTGTTTTTGAATTGGACAATCCAGCTATGCGAGTGTATGGCAACAATACCTTTATAGCAAGTGATGATATTAGTCCAGCAACAACGGACGACACGGACTTTGGCGAGGTTTCTATCGTAGGCGGAACCGTATCCCATACGTTTACTATTGAGAACGCAGCACTCAATGCTGACTTACTCCTCAATGGAGCGCCTATCGTAGCCATAGCAGGCATACATGCTACTGATTTTACGGTTACAACAACGCCTACTACATCGCTTAGCGCTTGTGGGAATACGACTACGTTCACCATAGCATTTAGTCCCTCTGCAACAGGTCTTAGAGAAGCAACTATCAGTATTCCGAACAATACTACTGGACAAAATCCGTATACCTTTTCGATACAAGGTACAGGAGGCGAACCTGCTATGGGTTTAGTATTTGATGGATCTGGCGATTACGTCAACCTAAATAGCGTTGCTGATGATATGGCAGGAAAAACAACATTTACGATTCAAACTTGGGTAAATGCTAGCAGTAGTTCGGGGGTAGAATATATTTTTCTAGCAAATCGTCCTACCGCTCTTGGAGGAAGTCTTGCAGTAATTAAATTTTATCTGACCAGTGGCGTCTTAGTAATAGAAACAGGAAACAGAACTATTAATACAGGTATTAATATTGCCAATACTGGTTGGAGACATATTACAGTTACTAATGATGCAAGCAAAATCGTTTTGTACATAGACGGTCAATATACCCTCGAAGAACCTGTCTTAAGTGTCATTACATTTACGACTAACAACAGATGGCGTTTAGGAAGAAATACGAGCAATCTTTTCCCATATTACTTTACAGGAACCATGGACGAAGTGCGCATTTGGGATAGAGCCTTATGTCCTACTGAAATTTTAGGCCATATAAATTGTGAATTGACTGGAACCGAAGCCAACTTAATGGCTTATTACAAACTCAATCAAGGATTAAATGGATTGACGAACACCAGCGTAGATACGACGATAGATATGACCTCAAATGCCAACACTGGCAATTTATTCAATTTTTCATTGACAGGAGCTAACTCCAACTGGGTGGAGGGCAATCCCACCGTTTCTAGTACAACTTGTTCCCCTACCTTAGAACCAGAAATAGATGTAATAGGCAACGGCATCACGATTGCAGATGAAGATATCACTCCAGATGTTGCAGATGACACCCATTTTGGTGCAACAGCAGCTTCTAGTCCGATCGCTAAAACCTTCACCATCAACAATACAGGTTTAGGTAGTTTAGAGCTTTTCCAGAACATTACCATAACAGGTGTAGATGTTGCTGATTTTACCATAACAACACTACCCGCTTCTACGACATTAGCGGCAAGCACAGGAACAACCACCTTTACCGTATCTTTTGCCCCAACAGGTTTGGATGTTTCTACTAGAACAGCCACCATCAACATCTTTAGTACCGATTGTGATGAAACCGTCTATAGCTTTAACATCTCTGCCGATGCGATTGGCCTTCCAGCTACAGGTTTGACCTTTGACAATACGAGTGCTTACATAGAAATCAATAGTATCACAGATGATATGATTGGTAAAACCGAATTTACGATAGAAGCTTGGGTCAATTCTTTGGCAACAACAGATAACGATGCTATCGTTGCTTGTAATAATTCTGGGGCTAATGTATTTGTTCTAACATTAAGAAATGGTGATTTATGTTTACTAATTGGTAACCCTATTTACAATACAGGTATCAATATAGCCAATACAGGCTGGAGACATGTCGCAGCGACTTACGATGGTACTAAAGTTACGATTTATTTAGATGGTAATTATGTGAATGAATACCTCGTACCTGTAGGAGCCTTTGCTCCTAGTGATCAATGGAGTATTGGTCAAGATTTTGACAATAATCTTTTGAGCAATACTATTATTTCAGATCGTTTCTTTGGAACCATGGATGAGGTCCGCATCTGGGATAGGGCACTTTGTATTACAGAGATTAGACGCAATATGAACTGCGAACTAACAGGAATCGAAACAAATCTAATGGGATACTATCCCCTCAATCAAGGGTATGTAGGTATGAATAATACCGTAGATACGGCCATTGACTTGACTGCTAATACGAATACAGGAAATCTACTCAACTTTGCTTTGACAGGGAATACTGAAAATTGGAACGTAGGCAATACTACTATTTCTACAACTACTTGTATACCAGTAACAGCACAAGCAGAAATGGAAGTGCAAGGCAATGGTATTACCATCACAGATGGTGACATCACGCCTAGCCTCACGGATCATACTAATTTCGGAACAGGTTCCATTACTATTCCTACTTCGATAATATTCACGATCAACAATACAGGTTTAGCACCTCTAGAGTTAGCTGGTAATCTTACAATCACAGGTGTAGATGCTGTCGATTTCGCCGTAACTGCCCAACCTACCTTAACGACTATTCCTATTGGTGGAAATACAACGTTCACGGTACAATTTATTCCAACAGGTCTAGATATATCTACAAGGACAGCTACCATTAATATAGTGAGTACAGATTGCGACGAAACTTTATACAACTTTGACATCTCTGCCGATGCAATTGGAGATCCTGCAACAGGTCTAACATTTGACAACAACAATGCTTATATTGAAATCAACAGTGTAGCCAATGATATGGTTGGCAAAACTGAGTTCACAATGGAAGCTTGGGTCAACTCTTTAACAACAACAACAACAACAACAACAGATAACGATGCTATAGTCGCTTGTAATGGTTCTGGAAATGGCGATATTTTCCAATTGGTCCTACGAAATGGTGTACTAAATGTAAAAATGGGAGCAACATTCTACAATACGGGTATACTTATAGCGAATACAGGCTGGAGACATGTCTCTACTACTTATGATGGCACTAAAGCTATTGTTTACTTAGATGGTATTTATGTGAATGAATATGTAGGTTTTGTAGCGCCTTTCGCGGCAAATCATCGCTGGAGCATTGGGCAAGAATTTGACAACAATACCTCGGATCGTTTCTCTGGAACTATGGATGAAGTTCGTATCTGGGATAGAGCACTTTGTGCAGCTGAGATTCTAGGTCAAATGAACTGCGAATTGACCGGTAGTGAAGCTAACCTAATGGCTTATTACCAACTCAATCAAGGATATGTAGGTATGAATAATACCGTAGATACTGCCATTGACTTGACTGCTAATAATAATACAGGAAATTTACAAAACTTCGCTCTTACGGGCAATATAGAAAACTGGAATGTAGGTAATACTGCTATTTCTACGACGACTTGCTTGGCTGTTGGTCTTCCAGAAATAGAAGTGACAGGGAATAGTACTGTTATTGTAGATGGTTCAACTACCACTTCATTGATTGACCATACTGAATTTGAATCTGCGACTCTCTCAGTAGGACTTTTATCTACTGCTAGAACCTATACCATTTCAAATACTTCTACAAACGATATGTATATTGCTAGTATAAATATCACAGGAATAAATGCCACAGATTTTACCATTACCAATAATCCAACTCCAATGACCTTGGTTGGTGGTGCTTCTACAAGTTTTACCGTCACTTTCAATCCAACGGTTACAGGACTAAAAAGTGCTACGATCAATATCGTGAATACAGATTGTGACGAAACGCTATATTCTTTTGATATTGGGGCAAGAGCATTCGGTATTTTCTCGAATGTAAGAGGACAAATGGTCCGATTCAATGGCACTAATGAATATATCAATGCTAATGGAACGGCTACAGAAATGTTAGGTGCGACGCAATTTAGTATAGAGTCTTGGATAAAACCCAATGCCGCACAAACCAATAACGATTGTATTTTTACAATCAATAGAAATGGAGGAGGTGATATTTTTGTATTCTACTTGGATGATGGGGTATTAACCATAGAAGATGCCAATGGTGTGACATCTTTTGGTTCTATCGACCTAAGAGGCACAGGATGGCATCACGTCGCTGTAACATTCGACAATAGCAACTTCATCATTTATTTAGATGGTATCCAACAAGGAAGTATTTTAGCTGGTTCTATAGATCCATTCGCCATTAATAATAGATGGAGCATCGGCCACGAATTCAATTTCAATGGCTTTGGTACATTATTGAGTAGAAATCACTTCCGTGGAGAAATGGATGAAGTGAGAGTTTGGAAAGATGTTCGTACTCAACAAGAAATCAGAGAACGTATGCACATTAGTCTGACAGGAATTGAAGATAACTTAGCAGCTTATTTCCAATTTGATAATGATGCTGGAAATACGGTAAATGATGGTATAGGCAACAATGGTCTAGCGATCAACACACCGACCTATTTGGCTTCTGAGGTCGCTGTAGGTGGAGGAGTATCTAATACACAAAGTGTGATAGCAACAGCAACTACTTATGATTTCACTGGAACAGATCTAGAAATCACTTTCATAGGTACCGTTCCTAGTAATGAAGTCGTTGTTTCTAAAATTGAAACTGAAAACCCATACAATGAGTCTACAGGTGTTTTGGCTAATAATACAGATGGCTACTGGGTCGTCAATAATTATGGCACGAATACAGGATTAAATGCTTCTGTTAAATTCAACTATAATAATGGAGGGGTAACAGACAATACACCTTCTAACCACATCGTTCACAAACGTGGTTCTAGAGATTGGAATACGGCTGATTGGAGTGATTTAGGCGCAACCACTGTCAGTACTACAGCAGGTGATAATCATGTGACAATTGACGGCATAACAAGTTTTAGCCAGTTGGATGTTACAGCTATTAACTCTTCTTTACCTGTAGAATTGCTGAATTTTGATGCGACCCGTCAAACTAATGACGAAGTATTATTGCAATGGTCTACTGCTAGCGAAACGAATAATCAAGGTTTTGAAATTGAGCGTATGCTAGAAAATGAAACGCAATTCACTGCTATTGAATTTGTAGATGGTAATGGAAACACCGTGACGACTTCTTATTATGACTTGATAGATAATAACAGCTATTCCAATGTGACTTACTATAGGCTTAAACAATATGACTTTGATGGCTCCATAAGCTATTCAAAAATCAAAGCAGTAGAGGGAATTAAAATCTGGACAACTAGTCCAACGAACATCAATATTTATCCAAATCCTATAACAAACAGTAGCTTAAAAATAAGATTCAATGAACTGCCCGATGCAGTCAATACTGCTAACATAAAAATTATTACTATTAGTGGCCAAATACTGTATCAAACTACAGAGAATATTCAAAGTTACCAGGTATTCCCTATCCAGTACGTCAACCAACTAACGCCTGCTGTCTATCTTATTCAGATAAGATTGGATAATGGAGAGCGTCTCTTAGAAAAATTTATAAAAAAATAAGCTTTATTTGAAAGCTGTGTACAGGTCATTCTTTTCATTAAAAATTCATTTAACAATACTATTCAGGTCGCTAAGATAGCGGGCCAAGTCTATACTTTTGTCCTGTACATAAAATTGTGTGTGTGTGTGTAATTTTGCTTCGCCAAGTATAGTGTAGACTATGCTTGGCTTTTTTTGTTTCGCTATTCGGATCAATTCCTCGCCTTGAGTTGAATTTTTGGCTTTTTGAATCCTTCTAGTCAGGCAGAGATAACTTTTATATTCGATAGATCGCTCTAGGGTAATCGAGTATGTTTATGGTTGGTTTTTCAAACTCCTTCAACGCATTTTTTCCAATCCATTTGGCAGATTTGCTATCCAATTGAACAATTTCATGCGCAACTAACGTTGCTTTTTTGTTTAGGTCAATATTTCTTTTCCCAATGTTTCTCAACGCCCAGTTGACTGCTTTTTTCACGTAGATTCGTTCATCTATTGCTGCTCTTTTTATAATTGGAAAGAAAGCTTCAAAAATTTCGTTTCCAGCTTTTTTGTCGGCCATACAATAGGCTGCTATCGTAGCAAATGCAGCTCTTTTTTCAAATTCCTTAGATCTAGTATTCCATTTGTTGATGTTGCTTAAAGCAAATTTACTTTTAGCAAATAATCCCATACAGAAGGAATCACAAATCTCCCAATTGTCAAACGTTACGACCCATTCTTCCATCAATGCTTCCGTTAAATCTTTGACATCAAAAACTTGACTGCACAGAATTTTAGCTTCATAGATATCGCTTTCAAATAACTGCACAGCAAGAGGGCTATTTTTGCCTATTTCCTTTGCTATTTGTTTTAGATCTTTATGATAAATTCCAAGCGCATTTTGGGAAATAATGCCAAACTTTTGTTGTTTAAAAGCAACCTTTTCTTTGTTTTCTAAGGCATAAAGTTTGGAGATAACGTCTTCTAATTTCATCTCTTTTCGTTTTTATTTTTAATACTTAGAACGATGTTATTTGCATTGTTTTTGTCTTTTTTCCCAGCAATAATGTTGAACTTAAATTTCTTTAATAGCTTTATAGAATTTTCATTTTCAAAACTAGTAAACGCTTCGATTTCATCCAATTGCAACGTTTTAAAACCATATACTAAAACGGCTTCAAGCGCTTCTGACATCAGCCCTAAATTTTGGAACGCTGGATTTAAAGCATAACCAACTTCTGCTTTTTTACCTTCCATCGAAAAATTCCATAGACAGATGGAACCAATCATTTTGGGCTTATTTTTCAAAGAAAGTCCCCAATAAATCAATTCATTGTTTTTGATTTCTTTCGTAATTTTATCTAAAAACAAATCCGCATCTTCTAAGCTTTTAGGTGCTTGTATTTTTATAAATTTATTCACCTCTTGATCTGATCTTAGAAATAAGATTTCATGACGATCCATCTTAGTAACTTCTCTGAGGTCTAATCGCTTTGTACAAATGACAGGAAATGGAATAAAGCTAACGTTCATGATACTAGGTTTTGGGATTTGCTCTTAATTACAATGTTTCTTTAATAAATCTTCTGCCTCTTTATCTCCTTTTTCGATAGCCAGTTTTAAGTCTTTACAAGCTTCCGCTTTTTTGTTAAGCCCAAGATAAGCTTTGGCTCTCCAACGATACGGAGAAGCAGCAACAGTATTTATGGCGATTACTTTAGAGATACTTTCCAAAGCCAATTGATACTTACCTTCTTCTAAATAGATTTGGCCTCTTAATAGATAAACCCAGTAATAATTTTTATTTTTCTCTAAAAGAGCAGTTAACTCTTCTCTGGCTGCTTCGTATTTTTTTAGTTTCACTTTTGCCTCCGCTCTCCTATAATACAGCAATAACCACTCTGGAGAACATTCGATTCCTGCCGTATAATCTTCTATAGCTTTTTCATATTCTTCTAGTAGAACATAAGTCCTCCCTCTATTGATATAAGCATCTGAACACTGGCTCTGATCATAAGAAAAGGTGATTTTTTTGTCTGCATACTTTTCTTTTATAACAGTCGTATAATCTTCCAGCGCTCCTTTATAATCGCCTGAGCCTAACTTAACACCTGCTATATCATACAAATAATCATTAGAGCCTTCTAACTCTAAAGCTTTGTAATAATCAACTAGAGCCGCTTCATAATTCCCCATGCTAGCTTTCGCACCTCCTCTTCCTGCATAAAAGAAAGGTAAAGAACTAGTCTCCTGAGTCGGTCCTTCTTGGTATACCTCTATTGTTTTATTGTAATCTTGAATGGATTTTTCATATTCCTTGACAAAGCCATAGACCAGAGCTCTAGACCAAAAATTAGAATAATCAGAAGCATCGCGTTCTATCAAAAACGTATAATCCTTAATTGCGCTCTTATAACCCTCTTCATTACGTAAAGATTCATAAACTCTTGCTCTTTCTTTATAAACATCTAGATCAGAAGAATCTCGTTTTATCAAAAACGTATAATCCTTAATTGCTTCCTTATAACCCTCTTCATTACGTAAAGATTCATAAACTTTTGCTCTTTCTTTATAAATATCTAGGTTACTTGGGTCGAGCGCAATTGCTTGACCAAAGTCTTCAATGGCCCCCTCTTCATCTTTCAAAGTATAAGAGTCTTTTGCTTTTCCTCTAAGATAATAAGCTCTGGCGTTATTCAAATTTTTCTTGATAAGCGTTGTATAAACATCTACTGCTTCCTGATACTTATCTAGTCGTTCTAAGGCTAAACCTTTGTACTCATAAATCTCAAATTTAGTGGTCTCTTTTTCTAGGACTTGATCAAAGTATCCTACAGCTTTTTCATAATCACGCCTAGACAAGGCAGTAATTGCTTTATTAAACATTCTATCAACAAAAGTAGAAGGATCTACAGGAAGAACCAATCCAAACATACTCGAACTGTCCTCTTTAGATTTATTCATACCTAATTGTATACTCTTTTTGTTATAGTAATAGGTAGTACTTACGGACTGAATGCTCTTTATTTCTAAGGTGACTCTAGAAGAATCGGGCTCCTTAAGAAACGTTTTATAGATGTTTGAATTTTTATCTAAAAAATCAAAGCTAAGCATCTCTTTCGTCGCCCCTACAAGGTATTTTTTCATATTATGGAAGACAGAAATATAAGACAATTCTGTATCATATTCTTCCCAAATTAAATACAAAATGCACTTGTCCTTTTCCCCTGCAGCATCTTTGTCATAGATATAAATTCTTTGTTTGTTAAAGTTATAATCAATATCTCCCACATACAATTCAGGGTGATAAGACAAGATGGTATACGCTTCGTTTATCGTCATTCCCAATCGCACACCAAATACTTGAAGTTGTTCTGCACTCAAGTCAGCGTATGTTGTAATATCTGTTGTTGTTATTTCAATTGCAGGTTGAAACGATTTAAAATCACGCAACTGTTCAATGGCATATTCATCCTCTAATTCAGCCGCTTTTTTGTACCAATATATTGCCAGAGCAGAATCTACTGGCACACCATATAACCCAAATTGATAATAAGGCCCAATAGCAACGATGGCTTTTGAGTTTTTGTTTTTTGCAGCCATTTCCAAGTAAGCAATTCCCTTCTCAGTATGCTGCTTTGTTCCTAGCCCCTTAAAACAGAGCATCGCTAAATTAAATTGAGCTTGCCCCATATAACTTCGATCTAGGCTCAGACCAAAACCTTGTTCTGATTCAAAACTATTGAGCACCATCCCCTTTTCGTCAAAATATTGAAGCCAACTTTTTTCTCTTTCTGTCAACTTATGCGCACTACATTTAGTATACCAAGCAAAGGCTTCTTCCAGATTTTGTGCTACATCTGTACCTTCATCATAAGCTTTAGCCACTCTAAACTGAGAACCGATATGTCCGCTTCTTGCATAAACTAAATCTGACTCTAAGTCTGTTGGGTTTTCAATGTACGAAATGCCACATTTTGGCAAACGTTCTTGCAATAGACTAATATACTCAGGAGGTACTCGATTCGCTCTTAAATCTAGAGATTCTAGCGCTTTTAGTTTTTCCAATTCAAAAGGAATGGTTGTTAACTGATTGTTTTTTAAATCTAGATCTTGGAGTAAGGACAAATTAGCGATCTCTTTAGGAATGGATTCTAATTGATTATCATTCAATTGCAAATGTGTTAGTAATTGGAGCTTTCCAATTTCTTTTGGAACCGTTTTTAATTGATTCGCATCTAGCTTTAATTGCCATGCACTAATCGCTGCGCCAATTTCTTTTGGGATTGTTTTTAACTGGTTTTCGCGTAAATTTAGACTTGATACATGCTTAATGGCCTCCCCTATTCCAGCAGGCAAAGCGGTCAGTTCATTATTATTAAGATCTAACTCTTTTAGTTTTTTTAAGTTTTTAATCTCATTGGGAATGGAGGTTAACTGATTCCAACCAAAACTGAGTACTTCCAAATTAGTTAATTGACATATTGCGGGCGGAAACACACTAATTTCATTACTGAAAACATTCAATTTTTTCAGGGTACTCAGTTGACCATATTCTTTAGGAATAGTCGTTAATTTATTATCGAAAACAGAAAGCGTTTCTAAGGCCTTTAATTGACTCCACTCTTTGGGCAGCTCCGTAAGTTCATTACTTGAAACAGATAGATAATTCAACGTACTTAAGTTACCGATCTCTTTAGGCAAGACAGTCAGTTTATTATCTCTAAGGGTTAGTTCAGATAAATTTTGAAGTTTTCCAATTGTTTTTGGTACTTCGGTTAATGGATTGTCAGAGCAGCGCAAATATTGAAGTGCTTTTAAATTTCCAATCGTAGAAGGCAGTGCTGTTAGTTGGTTTTCATCTAAGGTAAGAAACTCCAAATTGGCGAGTTCCCCAAGTTCCTTAGGAAGAGCATCAATTTCATTTTTATATAACCAAAGATCTCTTAGTTTTTTTAAATTTCCAATCGTACTTGGGATGTTTTCTAACAAATTATTACTCAAATCCAACGACACTAAATTCTTTAGCATGCCTATTTCTGGAGGTAATGCGGTGATATTGTTGTTGTAAATGTGTAAATATTGAAGCTGAGTTAGTTGGCTGATCAAAGCTGGGATGTTTTCTATTCCACTACTATTAATAATCAAATATTTCAGTTTTTTGTGTTGCAGTACTTCTTCAGGAATTGCTGTAACATCATTGCCAGTCAGAACAAAAGCTTCTGTTTCTTCTACAATTTCATCTGCATAAGCTGTAATTCTTAATGGTTTTGTTGTTTTATAACCATCTATAATAAATTGCTCCTTATCTGCATTAGAGACCAAAAACCACCTATAAAAATTAAGACTAATATCAATAGTATCGCTGCCTTCGGTTGGTTTCCAAAGCGTATGTCTTATATAATGAGTATAATAACCAATTATTTCAGGCCACTCTCCCAAGGCTTTGACGTTTTCGCCAGTTTTGGTTTCAAAATGCCACAAATCATTGGTTTTAATAAGCACCAAATTTTCCATTTCCCATTCCTGCGATTGGGCCAATAGGCTAAATGAATTTCCTAGAAAAAGTAGAAAGGCTAAAAGGGTTAGTTTTCTCATGAGGCTTTGTTTAAATATTGAAAGTAAAAGGTTTTTTGACAATTTTGTCAAAAAACCTTTTACTTTCAATATTTAATTACTTTTTTTCCCAAGCAAATTTTTGAAAAGGTGGATCAACTGGAGTATTAGCAATATGATTGGTATAATTGCTCATCGTCTTTTGTGCAACTCCTAATATAATGTCTAAAATTTGACGTTCTCCATATCCCACAGCATAAAAAGCGGCTAGTTCTACATCTGAAAGTCGCCCACGATTTCTTACAATGCTTAAAGTTGTATCGTGAAGTGCTTGCAATTTTTCATTTGGCAGGGCAGTTTGATTTCTCAACGCCTCGGTTAATCCAGCATCCACCTTCATCATATGTGCGATGGCGGTATGTGCAGGCACACAGTAATGGCATTCGTGCTCCACGTTAATGGTTTGCCATACAACGGTAAGTTCTTCTGTATCAAAAGATGAATTTGAAAATAATTGGTGTAGTGTTTTGTAAGCTTCTAACGCTTGAGGAGATCCTGCTAAAACGCCATGTAACCCTGGCAACATGCCAAAGCCTTTTACAGATGCTTCTAATAGTGATTTGCTGCCTTCTGGTGCAGATTCAATGCTGTGAACATTTAATGTACTCATGATAGTTGATTTTAAATTATTAATTAAAAATAACTAAACAATCGTTTAGTTATTAACCAAAAAAAATGACTAAATACGGTTAAAAGTCATTTCAATATAATCGTTTATTTCTTTTTTATTATTGACTCTCGACGCTGCCGCTAATCCATGTTTTGCTAATAATAAAAAATTAGCTTCTTTTGAGATTGTTGCTTCATCTTTGGTTGTATCCATGCTTAATTTTTCAATGAAGAGGCTTTTCAAGTTATCCATAAATTCTATCATTTGATTATTGACCAATTCATCGTTACTTCCTGAAAACTCATTATAGGTATTCGTAATTAGGCAACCTTTTTGGCTACCGTCTTGATAACAAATATCAACAGAATCATAAAAGAATTTTTTTATATCCTCAATTCCCTTGGTGCCTTTCTGAAAGCGTTGGAACATGTTATTGGTTCTTTCTTGATAGGACTTCAAGCTCTCAACAAACAAACCATGCTTACTCCCAAAGCTAGAATAGATAGAGAATTTATTGATCCCCATTTCTTTCTCTAGCATCTGCATAGACGTGTTTTCGTAACCATTCCGCCAAAACAACTGCATTGCTTTATCGAGTACTTCCGATTCTATATATTGCTTTTTTCTTGCCATTATTATTACTTGCTCACCAAAACTAAACAATCAGTTAGATATAAAAAAATATTTCACCTTTTTTATGATTTTCTTAATATTAACGAGCACTTTGAATCGAGTTTTAAATGATAAATTTTAGATGCAAGTTAGTTCCTTTCTTCTATCGTTTTTTTATCTAAGAGGGTAAAAATTTTCGATCGTTTTATACGTTATTATATCATCTTTTTTACTTAAAAGATAGGTTCCGCCCCAAATTATGTCAGGGTAATACAACAGTTGTTTCGTCATATCCTTTATTACAAGTGGTGCCTTTGTCCCTGGCAAAGACATCATTTCAATGGCTTTATTAATTGGATACCACTGAGCGTCTATTTTACTCTCAGGAATTTTCAATTTTCCATCTATAACATGACAACTATAATGCTGTCTAAATTGTGACACTGGTTTATAGTCTGATGTAAACATAAAAATTCCAGCGATTCTAGGGCTGGATATGTTCACCCCAAATTCACCCGCTAAATTTTCAAGGCCTTCTTTAATGGTTACTTTAGAATTGTGTCTCAGGGCGGGAGTCATCCAACCGAATTTATTTTTCTCTAATAAGACTTCTCCATTTTGATTGTAAATTATTAATCGTTGAATCGTATAACTATCATTTCCTGTTTCTTGCGCAATCGACTGAAAACCAATAATTATAAAAAATGAAAGCAAAAATAATTTTTCTATGTTCTTCATCGTTGTTAGATCTATTTTTATAAAAAATTCAACTTCTAAATATATACAAAGTATTGTACTTATAAAAACCTTTCAACAGATTCTAAGAGCAATACGAACTCTCCATCCGATAAGTAGAAGGACAAAATCAGCAGCGCTTCAAGTCATTTTGGATATTTCAATAAAAAAAACGAGTACTTACGTCCTTTTTTTATTTCGTATTATCCTCGAACCAAGGTCGTTCGTTTGATTCTGACTCTGATTCTTGTAATAATTTCAACGTTTCCTCTTCTATCTTATCCCATTCTTCTATCCAAATATCCCAATGCTCGCCACTAACTAAATTATACGCTGACTTATGAAGTCCTATTTTTATCACATACGCTAGTAACGTATTTGCCTCTTGATTGGTTAACGTTCTTTCAGGGTATTCAGCGGAGATTAGCTGCTCAAGCGTATCATTTACAAAACTTTGATCAAAACTCACGTTATCCTGTTCTATCAAAATTTGCTTGATCTCCTTTACAACTTGGTAGACTATTTCATCATTTTTTTCAGCGATCCTTCTTTCCCAAAATTGCCTATAGTAAGTTGGGGCATCTTTAACATTTGAATAGGTTGTTTCGAGGCTATCAATTAAGCTTTGGGGACTTTTGTTCACATCTAAAAACCAATTCCAATCACTTATCAAATCTTCGTTATTTATCAGGTTTCCGTACCCGATTTTCTTGAACGTTTCATGAAGCATTAAAATGTTTGCTGGCTGCTTGATCCAATTATTCGATTTATCATAGCCAAACCGTAAATGCAAAAAACTTAGTTCCCTTTCTTGAAAATTTGGAAGGTCGCTTTTATTCGTACTATCTTCACAACTTAAAAGCATCAAAAGGCTTATTACTAAGGTTATATTTCCTATTGTATTCGCTCATTAGACTGGTTGTTCTTTTTTCAGTATAAAAAAATAAAGTAATACCTAAATAAGGTTAGATCGACCAAGAGAAAGGTCATTTTTTGTACCCTCCTCCCGATTGGAATGATGAATGAAACAATATTTCTAAAAAAAATAGTAATTTATAAGAAACCTATAAACAATTATTGAATAATACATCAACATCTTTGTATTTTGTTGTCTTCTACTTTGATAGAACCCCTGAAAAAAATACCCATGCAAAGAATCATTCTCCTCCTAACGGTTTTCGTCAGCCTACTCCAAGTTGGACAAGCACAAGTTAATGCTATATTTAGCGTAGATACTACTAAGCTTTGCGCGCCAGGAGTCGTCCAATTTACCGACTTATCAACCTCTAGTGCCGCTCCAATCAGTCAATGGACTTGGTCTGTCAATGCAACGCCTTTTTCTAATCTCCAAAACCCAGGCTACCTATTCAACAGCCCAGGCGTTTATGATATTTGTCTAAAAGTAACCGACAATTTAGGTAATATAGACTCTGTTTGTTTTAGTAATTTCATTGCTGCTTATGCAGGGCCTTCTGCTGATTTTGTGCCTGATCTTACCGTAGGTTGTCGGCCATTAAAAGTTAATTTTACCGACTTAAGTATTTCTGGTGATGCACCGCTGGAGTCTTGGCGTTGGGATTATGGCGATGGGTTTCTTGATTCGACTGGTTGTCATTTGTATAATACCGTTGGTATTTTTGATGTTACCTTGGTTATCTCAGATACGAATGGCTGTACAAGTTCCCTATTGCAAAGTAACTTAATACAGATTTATGATTCTGTAACTGCTGGAATTGCACACAATGCCTTTCAAGTACAATGTGGGTTGCCTGCATCTGTTACATTCAATGGTTTGAGCAATGGCCCCTCACATACTTATACTTGGGACTTAGGTGACAATACACCTATTCTTACACAGCAAAATATTGCCCATAATTATCTAGGTTCTGGTTGTTATACGCCTACTTTGACCGTTTCTAATGGTGTTTGTGCGACAACAACAACGGTTGCTTCTTGTATTACCATTTCAGATATCCCTACTGCTGCATTTAGTATTGCAGACACAACCAATTGTGAAGTACCTTTCACCCCTGTAATTCAAAATCTAAGCAGTGGTTCAACTTCTTGGAACTGGACTTTTGGCGATAGTAGCGGTAGTTCTTCATCTATGTTTAATCCAACCCATACGTATACCGATTACATCTCTATAGATACTTTTAAAAATGGTGTTTTCCCAGTTATTCTAACCGTGAGTAATGCCGTAGGTTGTATGGCCGCTGATACACAATTTATTTATATTTCAAATCAGACCCTATCATTGATTCGGCCAGCCCTACTTTGTGCGCCTGATACGTTTTCTCTTACAGCCTTAACCAATTATGTTTCATCGGCTTTTTATCCGACTAATTTTAATTGGACCTTGGATAGCAGCTTATCTACATCAGCCAATAATCCTTTTGCACTTGTTGCTTATCTTGATTCTGGTTATTATAATGCTCAGGTCATTGTGACCGACAACATTGGCTGTATAGATACCGCTAGTGTTATCAATATAGTTGGAATTCTACCGACCATTGATTCCATTACTATCGATACCAATTTTGTTTGTCGATTGACAGGCATTACCTTTACAGGACATGGCAGTTCTTATATAGACGAGTGGTCTTGGACCTTTAGTGACACCTCCAATGCTTTTGGGCAAGCAGCCTTTCATCAATTTATAGATACTGGTTTTATTAGTGGTTTTGTCTTTGCTGGTTTTAGAGGTTGTGTAACAATTGTTCCCTTAGACAGTTATTACATTTATCCTCCAATTGCCTTATTTTCTCCAGAGATCGTTTGTGATAGCTTGCTCGTTAACTTTGAAGATAAATCTATTGGTGCACACCATTATTATTGGGATTTTGGCGACAGCACTTCAACAACAGATACCTCTACACTTGCTAACCCAAGTTATACCTATCCATCCAATGGTTCTTATCCTGTGACCCAGGTGGTCTATAACGATAGTACCAACTGTGTAGATACCTTTAAATTTACCGTTCGACTCGAAAATCCGATTGCCAGTTTTGCCATTAATGATTCGGTTTGTGCTCCTGCCACCGTCATTCCAAGCAATAATTCTCAACAAGTCACTGCCAATAGTTGGTCTGCTAATGGCGCACTTCCTTTTTTCTCCTCTGCCGAAACGCCAACGTTAAACTTTCCCTATTCAGGTATTTTTAGTATAAAACTAATTGTTTATGATGTTAATGGTTGTACCGATTCAATGATTCAGCCAATTTACGTTGCTGGGATTGATGATAAGATTAGTCACATACCAGATCCTGCCTGCCGAGGTGCTACCGTAAATTTTGCAGATTCAACGATTGGCCTCTTATCGCCTATCGTTGGCTGGCAATGGGGCAACCTAACCACTTTATCAACAACCAGTCAATTCTATCCTTTTCCTGGTCCACAAAGAATGACTCTAGCAGTGACCAATGATTGGGGTTGTAGTTTTCCATTGTCTGATACCGTCAACGTTGGTGGTTTATTTATGAATTTCAATTCAACAAGAGATATTTGTTTAGGTAATTTATTAACACTCGTTTCGATCACGTCTTCTCCTTCCAATGCAGATGCTTTTAGGCCCTTTACCTATGTCTGGGATTTTGGTGATGGCAATGTTGATACCACCTTAAACTTTTCGAACAGTCATCTTTATACAGCAGCAGGTGTTTATGATGTTTGTTTGACTATTATTGATTCCATTGGTTGCGTCACAACCCTTTGCCGTCAAGATTGGGTAGAAGTACATGATCCAACGGCCTTATTTACAGCAGACACATTTTTCTCTTCTTGCCCACCTTTAGAAGTTAATTTTTCTAACCTTTCGCTGAGTGGAACACAATGGAATTGGGACTTTGGCGATGGCTCTGTTTCTACCACACAAAATCCAACCCACACCTATTCGGACCCAGGATTTTATAGTGTTGCACTAGAAGTAATTGCGATTCCTGGTTGTTTGGACAGAGATACCATCTATCAAATGATTCAAATCACAGGTCCTAATGGAGATTTTGTGATGCCGCCCAATATAAGTTGTGCTCCTTATACCGCTGAATTTGCAGGTTTTGGTAGTAACATCGTCTCTTACACGTGGCTTTTTGGAGATGGCAATACCCTGACCAACACCAATAGTGGTGGTACAGATACGACTTATTATACCTATAATACAGCAGGCACTTTTGTTCCTCAACTCTTTATTGAAGATAGTATGGGCTGTATCATTACAAGAGAACACGATACCATTATCATTACTGCAGTTCCAATAGCACAATTTAGTTCCGACAGTTTGGTTTGTCAGTTTGATAGTATTCATTATCAACTATTAAGTCCTTTGAGTACAGGTCTTACCGTAGAATGGTTTTTTGAAGGAGGCTTCCCTAATAATTCTACCCAAGCCAATCCAAGTATTCATTACCCCGATACAGGACAATTCGACGTACAACTCATTCTTACAAAAGACGGCTGTTCGGATACCTTATCCAAAGCAAATTATATAAATATAAAATCGTTGCCTGACGCAAATTTTGGCATTCAAATCGGCGATACTTGTGTCCCTGTTTGGGTTCAATTCAGTGACTCGTCAACAACAGAGCAAGGCTTCCTACAACATTGGTGGTGGGATCTGGGCAATAATACAACCGCTACTAGTGCTGACACCAGCCTTTGGTATCCAATAGCAGACACCTTTCCAATTCAGTTGGTTGTTGAAAATAATTTTGGTTGTCGCGATACCGCAACAAGCTCCTTTTTCAGTTATCCGACTCCAACCGTTGACGTCGGTAATTACCCTAACGTTTGTATTGGTGACACGGTACAACTCAATGGACTTAGTAATGGCATCTTGGCGTGGTCGTCAACAGCATGGATTAGTGATACATCTATTGCCAATCCAATAACGGTTTTGGATAGTTCCAATCAATATATTCTTACGGCTTACAATAATTTCGGTTGTCTGGTTGCTGATACAACAACAATTCTTGCGGTTTCTTATATTACGGTAGATGCAGGCGATAGTGCTTATATCTGTTTAGGAGATACCGTCGTCTTACAAGCATCTGGAAATACCAATACCTTTGATTGGGGAAACAGTCCTTCATTGAGTTGCCAGTTTTGTGCGACGCCATTTGCCTCGCCCACAACAACGACTATTTATTACTTACAAGATTCAACAGGTCTTTCTTGTGCCAATAATGATTCTGTGATTGTTGTTGTTTATTCGTTGCCTACTGCCCAAATTTTGGCAGACAGCTCTATTTGCGAAGGTGATACGCTACAATTACAGGCCTTTGGAGGTCAGAGTTACGCTTGGTTAACAGGAAGTAACCTTTCTAATAATAGTATTTCAAATCCTATTGCAACGCCATTAAATCCAACCATTTATACCGTAGAAGTTGTTGATAGCAATAATTGTCGCGATAGCAGTAGCATCAACATTGATATTCGAAGTAACAATTTTACAGCACTCCCCGATCTAACGATTTGTTTAGGGGATTCTGCTCAGCTCAACCTCTCTAATGCCAGTAATCCACTTTGGTCTGGCAACGGCCTTTCTTGCAACAACTGCTTGAATCCAATTGCACAACCAACAGATAGCAGCTTGTATGCTGTTCAATATTATAATAGTAATAATTGCCCTGTCAATGACAGCCTCAATATTCACGTTTTAGATTTAACGGCATTGCAAGCCTTGACTTCCGACAGTATTTGTTTGGGCGATAGTGTACAACTCAATGTTTTGGGTAATCAAGGAGCGCCTGTTGTTTGGAGTCCCAATTATGCCTTGACCAATAATACCTTGATCAATCCTTTGGCCTACCCAAGTGTTGACACGTTTTATAGTATACAAGTTAGCGAAGGACAATGCCAAGCCAACGACAGTATTCAAATTCATATCCGTCCAACAGCCAATATTGATGCCGTGGATATCACTTACTGTATTGGAGATACCGCCCAATTAGTTGCTTCGGGTAATGTTGCCAATTACCTTTGGTCCCCTCCTACTTTCTTAAGCAATAACAGCATTGCGAATCCTTTGGTTACAGCTACAAACAACCAACAATATCAAGTGGTTGGAGGGAACGATTGTGGAACAGATACAGCTTACGCTTTTGTCCAAGTTCAAGCTTACCCAACGATGCAATTAGATAGTTCTATCTCAACGCTTTTGGGCACTACAATTATACTACAAACCAATGCCGATCCAAGCAATACATTTACTTGGTCACCTCCAGATGATTTGTCTTGCCAAAATTGCCCCAACCCTTCTTGGCTTGTTAATGGAAACAAAACATTTTATGTTACAATTAGTAGCATTTTTGGATGTCACATTTCTGACTCAATTTCTATTTTTTCATTTATGGATTGCACACCAGACTTAGTCTTCGTACCAAATGCCTTTAGTCCCGATAATGACGGGCATAACGATGTATTATATGTCAGAAGTGGCATTATTCAAGAGTTGGTACAGTTTCAGGTGTACAATCGCTGGGGACAGTTGATGTTTGAGAGTACCGACATGCAACAAGGTTGGGATGGTAGCTACAAAGGAAAGGCTTTAGGCCCTGGTGTTTTTGGTTATTATGTAATTTTCAGATGCCCAAATACAGGGGAAGAAATTCTCAAAAGAGGAAACATCACTATTTTGCGTTAGCGACAAGATGTCGCCTTCGGAATTTTTGTCAAAAAATCGAGCAAATTGTGGATTTCTTACTATCATTCCCCCCTGTTATACACAAAAGGTGCACAAATTAAGACTTATCCACATTCAAAATGTGCACTTCGCACATAAAAGTGGATAACTATCGTTTTCTTATCCACATTATCTAATGTATTTGGGTAATTCAAATCATTCACATTTTGCTGCTTTTCTGGACTAAAATAAAAAAATTAGCTTATTTCTAGAACAATGTAGATTGCTTTGATTCTTTTTTAAGTTGAATTGGCGTCCAAGTTCCTTCTAAAGATTGCATTACATATAAGTTTACTTCTGATGCTTCAAAGTCTTCTTTTAAGCTCTGAGCAGCAGCTTCTAAAAGACAGACTTCTTCCCTCAATTTGCCCTTATTTGTATTCAGTTTAGTAATTTTCTGACTAAGGTTTTGGATGAGAACAAGCTTCCCGTCCTTTGTTTTGATCACATAATCAATGATCCCACTAAAATAGCTTTTCTGATTCTTACTATAACGAAAAGAAACAAATTTTCGAATAAAATCAACATCAAATTGCGCCTGTACTTTCCCATAAAAACAAGAAGAAAAATGCAACAAATCTTTTGGCTGAAAGGCTTCTAAAACATCATGTTGCTCTAGTAAATTATAAGCCATTTTTTGACGGGTTGCTTCGACAAATTCATTGGGGTTATCTGCTTGAATAAAAGTATTTAAAATAGGCTGTAAAGTAGCATGATCATAATGGTCCTCGTTAGGCAATACATAGGCCTTACAAAACGGTTGCGTCTTCGTAAATTTATAGTCCAAATTAGGAAACAAACTCTGTGCGGTTTCAATCAAGGCTGCTTGATGATCTTGCTCCCCCACATGAGGTTCCAAATAATCAATGGCGGCTTCATTAAATTCTGCCGTTGGCATGATCCTTTCGTAATTGAACGTCTGTGTCTGGAGTGGAATTTCTTGATCTTCCCACATCCACAAAACCGAAGTACTGTGGGTATCCAAACTTGGTGTTTGTTCATCTCCTTCATGGAAAACTCGATTGAGCCATTTTGTTGGCTTCTTAGGCATCGTTGGAAAAACAAGGTAATCTCGTGCTCGGGTCAACCCGACATAAAGCAGTCTAGATTCTTCAGCCAAAGCCTCTTTTTGAGACAAAATTTTAGCGTCGTGGCTTTCTACCTTTTCCATCAACTCCGTACCTTTGATTTGATCCGAATAAGGATTAATCCAATAACACAACAAACGATTCGCCAAAGGTCTTTCGATGTCAATCACCTCTGTTTGTCGAACAATTCGAATGCCCCAAATACTTTCTCGCAAGTCATTTGGAAGGCCGTGACAAACGACCAGTGGCCATTCTAGTCCCTTGGATTTATGATAGGTCAGAACATTTACGGCATCCATTCCTGCTCCTTTTCCTTGTTCGTCTCGTTTTTCATTCGCCAAATCATCCAACCAGAGTAAAAAACCACCTAAGGTTGCTCCTGAATGCAAGCGAGTACACGTTTCTTCATAATCCAAGGCCAATTTTCGTAAGGCATCAATATTATCCAAACGCTGTTGTTCATTACTCCATGCTGCAACGGTACGACGAATATCCAAACGCTCAATGACTCCATTTAAAATTTCGGTGGCCGAAAGTTCTTTACTTTTGTGTCGAATGGTTCTTAATTCTTGAATATAAGGATTGTCATTTCCCCAACGTTTTTTATAATTCGAAGGGTTCAAAGCCTGTTCCGCTCGTTTCTCTTCTAAATATTTCAAGCGATTGGCAATAACATCTTCTATGTTGTGTTTGTTGGCTAATAATAAAATTTCGGCTACAGAAAGCGCATCATGCTTATTCATGATATACCGCAAACAAGCCAAAACAAGGCTAGCTTCTGCTGTCTTCAACAAACCACTTCTTGCTATAGAGGCTTTTAAACCTTCTTTATTTAAGGCATCTGCCACTGTTTGGCAAGCATGATTCGAACGACAAAGCACTGCAATATCACCTGCTTGAATTTGACGTACTTCATTAGAACCTTTGACGCGTACCATCCAGCCTTCTTCCAAAACTTTCGCAATATTTCGAGCGATACACTGCTCAAACCAAGGTTTGGCTGGAGCACGATTGCCTTCAAATTTGAAATGCCAATGGTGGGCTGCCGTTTTTAAAACTTCTGCTTCTTTTTCTTTGACAAAGGGGGCTGCGGTATTCAATGCAATGCGTTCAATAGGCATTTCGGGATGAAACGCTTTAACAAACAAACCATTACACAAATGCACCAAATCTTGTCTTGAACGCCAAGAGTCAGGCAAATTATCAATATTATCGGTGCTATCCATCACAGCCTTCATCAAATCAGGCGCAGCACCTCGAAAGCCATAAATAGATTGTTTGGGATCTCCTACCCAAATCGATTTATTGGCAATTTTAGTTAATTTTAAGAATATTTTGAGCTGAATAGGATTCGTGTCCTGAAACTCATCGACCAACAGCAAATCAATTTCATCCTGCAAGACTTCTTGAACCGTCTCGTTTTCTAACAACTTTAGAATCAAGACCTCCATATCGATGTAATCAATCAAACCTCGAACTTTCTTATATTGTTCGTATTCTTTGAGGGCTGAAATAGCGGTATCAAAAATGTGGCTAATATAGCGACGAATTTGCTCGTGGAAGTCAGGATGTCGATTGTGTACTTTTGCAAATTCCATCAAATCAAAAACATCGTCTCGGCTCTTCTTTGGGGCTTTAAGTTTCGTCAACGTGGCCCAATCGTACCAATTTAAGGAACCTCGGTTTCGGAGCATAATCTTCATCCCTTTGAGCTTACCGATCAAGGTTTCTTTGCCCTTTGTACCATCTTCATTGCCATCTAGAGCAGCAAGGGTATTATCCAAAATAGCCAACAACTCAGCATTCAAGGCTTCCCCACTTTTTTTAGAACATTCTGGCAACAATTCAAAGAACGTATCCAAAGAATAAGCCTTACTTTCATTCAACACTTCAACGCCAAAATTATTCGCTCTAGCAATATCGGTCAACTGTTTTAAATCAGAGCGCCAATCTTTGCTCGAAAACACACTTTTATTAAAGCCCAATTGCTCACTCAGCAATTCCATTTCCTGAATCAGTTCCAAGGGTAATACTGTCGAAAGCGATTGATTAAAAATCGTCTGTTGATCGCTATCTGCAATAATATTAACTTCGGGAGAAACACCCGCCTCAAAAGCAAAACGCTTGAGCAATTGCACCCCAATACCATGAACCGTTCCAATCATGGCATTGCCCAATTCATCCGCTTCTTGCGTCAAACCAGCTTCTAACAATTCAATCCGAACGCGTTCTTTTAGCTCAGCAGCAGCCTTATTGGTAAACGTTGTTGCGATAATCCCCGAAGCGCGTACCTCGGCAGGGCCTTTGTCTGTTGGAGCCAATAATTTGGCCATTTCTTTTGTCAAACGATAGGTTTTCCCACTGCCTGCACCTGCAGATATTATTTTTAAATTCATATTGAAAGTTAGCGTGTTTCTTGCCTGCCCTTTTATTACAATTAGACATAGCATTATTCAAACGTAAGTTGCAAAAAAAAGTTACAGCGTCCAACTTCGGGGGGGAGAAAATCATTTTAGCCCCTAACAAAAGCTATTTCAAACTGAACGCTCAAATTATTATTAAAAGCACTGATAATTCCGTAATTTTCAATTCATAAGGTCTACCCCAACTCAATTAACCAACAATTCGTGTCTTCTCTCACACATTAAATCAATTGCTATGAAAAAAGTACTACTAACCATCCTAGGATTAGCCTTGATGAACATTACTTTTGCTCAAACCTTTCATCCAGATTTTTTGGATGGACAAATCATGTTCAAAATCAAAGGCGATGTTCTACCTAACAAACATCAAACAAAACAAAAAAATCAAGACGATTTTAGTCTAACAGCAATCGCTAGCGACTTCCCTCAAATCGAAGCTATTTTGCAAGGTTATAACATTACAAAATTAGAGCGCCCTAGCTATTTTACGAAGAAAGAATCGCTGATGAATATTTTTCGAGTTCATTTCTCCGATTTTTCAAAAATTGATGAATTAACCGAGCGTTTAGCAGCCTTAAAAGAGATAGCCTTCGCCAGCAAAACGCCGATTTATAAAACAGGCTTTGTTCCAAATGATACTTACCATAATGGCAATGACAAATGGTATCACACCTTAGTTGGTTCTGAAGCAGCATGGAACATTAGTACAGGAATTGGCGGTATCAAATTAGCAATTGTAGACAATGCTGTATTTAGTACACATGCGGATTTAACAGCCTTCAAACAGCGTGATGTAGCCGATAACGACAATAATGCCACACCACCTGATACCTATCAACAAGATGCAAGTTGGTCTCACGGCACACACTGTGCAGGTTTAGCAACAGCTAACATTAACAACAATACAGGCATTGCCTCTTTGGGTGGTAGTGTTGAATTAATTGGTGTCAAAGCAACGCCTGATAACGCGCCTTCCTCCAATGCCGTTTGGTATAGCTATACTGGTGTTCAATGGGCCTGTCAAAATGGGGCACATATCGTTAGTATGTCTTTTGGAAGTTCTACTTCAGATCCTGCCATGCAAACCTTAATCAATGCATATCCTAACATACTTTTCATGGCTGCGGCTGGAAACAGTAGTAATACAATTGTACAATACCCAGCAGGTTATACCAATGTAGTTGGTGTCGGATCTGTTAATAGTACCGATCTTCGTTCTAGCTTTTCCAATTATAATGGTGCTACAAACTATGTAGATCTTGCGGCTCCAGGAGGCTATTCTTTTGGAGGCCTTGCCAGTTCTGTTTATACCACAGGAGGAAATGATTATGCTAAAATGGGCGGCACCTCTATGGCAACGCCATTTGCAGCAGGTTTGGCAGGCTTGATGTTGAGTGTTAATCCAACACTTTCTCCAAGTCAAATATTGGCTTGCTTAACTTCTACAGGAGTAAATATCAATCAAAATATGGGCCCAAGAATTGATGCTTTAGCAGCATTGCAATGTGTTCAGGCAACGACAACTGGCAGCCCTATTCCTGATTTTGCAGGGTTACCAACAAGTATAAAAGAAGGAGAAATTGTCAGTTTTTTTGATAACTCTGCCAATGGAGGCAATGCGATTACGAGTTGGGAATGGGCCTTTCCTGGCGGGAACCCTGCCTCTCACCTTGGTCAAACACCTCCTAATGTTACCTATCTAACAGCAGGAACTTATGATGTAAGTTTGAAAGTAATCAATTCACAAGACTCTGCGACAGCACTTAGAACGGGTTATATCAATGTTCAAGTACAACCTTATGGCGATTGGATTGAGCAAAATTCTGGTTTTGCTACCGCAGCAAGAGGCATCAATCATATTTCTATTGTCGATGCCAATACGGTTTGGGCCTTGGCTTATGATGGTTCTGGCGCAAACGCTAATATCCAAGAATTCACAAAAACAACCAACGGAGGAAACACTTGGACGCCTGGTACTATTAATGTTGGAAATACAGGGCTTGGCATTTCAATGATACATGCTTACGATGCGAATACTGCTTGGCTCGCAGCCTACCCAACAGCAGGTGGACAAACTGGCGGTATTTGGAAAACTACCAATGCCGGAACGACTTGGACACGCCAAAATTCTGCGTCTTATAATAATGCGTCTTCTTTTACAAATGTTGTCCACTTTTGGGACCAAAACGAAGGCTTTTGCCAAGGAGATCCAATTAATGGTGAGTTTGAATTGTATCGAACAACCAATGGTGGAACGACTTGGACACTAGTTCCTGCCGCCAATATTCCAAACCCTTTAAATGGAAACGAATTTGGTTATACGCGTCAAATTGAAGTTGTAGGCAATCATGTTTGGTTTACAACAAGTGTTGGTAGAATTTACCACTCGACCGATAGAGGCCAAACTTGGTCGGTTTACACGGCTCCCGTTGCCGATTTTGGTGGTGCAATTACAACAGGAGTAAGCGCTAACCTTTCCATGAGCTCTGCAACCGTAGGCCTGATCATTGATATTACTGGAAACGTTTGGGAAACCAATAATTCGGGGGCAACTTGGGCAGCAGTTACAACAACAGGCACCGTTCATACCAATAGCCTTTGCTATGTAGAAGGCACTAATATTGTATTTAGTACTGGCGCAGGAAGCGCACCAGGTTCCTCATTTAGTATTGATGGAGGGACTTCATGGAATACAATTGACACCGATCAACATTTATTTGTAGAGTTTCTTAATTCGTCCATTGGTTTTTCGGGTTGGTTTAATGCCTCTGCAACACAAGATGGTATGTGGAAATGGAACAACTTATCTTCTCCTCTTAGTGTTGCTTTTAATGGCACCCCTAGCAATGTTTGTGTGAGTGATACGGTTGATTTTTCTGATTTGACAACAGGAGGAACGATTAATACTTGGTCTTGGACTTTCCCTGGCGGAACTCCTTCAACTTCCAATTTGCCCAATCCACAAGTCACTTATGCAACACCTGGTATTTATCAAGTTTCTCTAACAGCAGGAGATGGAATTTCTCAGTCCACCTATTTAGATACAGCACATGTAACGGTTGTTGCAATGACAACTCAACCTTCGGCTATTACAGGAAATATGACACCTTGCCCTAATACAGTAGAGGCCTATCAAGTCAACAGTACACCAGGCGTTTTTTACACTTGGAATTTTGGAAATGGCTGGGCAGGTACGAGTAGTTCTAATATGATTAACATTACGTTCAACGATACTTCTGGTACACTTTCGGTGACTGCCGATAATGTCTGCGGCTCCAGTCCAATTAGTTTGACCAATATCAACCTTGTTGCTGATCCAACAACTGGCTTCAGTTTTATTGATAATGGAACGCTCGTCAATTTCACCAATACAACAACAGGAGGAAACGGCAATGTTTGGTCTTGGGATTTTGGTGATAACAATACTTCTAGTGCTGAAAACCCAAATCATACTTATGCTGCAAATGGCAATTATACGGTTACTTTAATTGCTACAAATTCTTGTGGCAATTCAGACACGAGCACACAAGTCGTTAATATTGCTTTGACTGGAACAGAACAGCTTTTAGATGCTTTTTCGTCTATCTTAATTTATCCAAACCCAAGTTCTGATCGCTTGACAATTGATGGTTTGCCAGCACACCTCATTGGAAACGAGACTTTAGAGATTATTGATGTTTTGGGTAGAACTGTTTTATCTCAATCCGTCAATGCTCAAAAATTGACCTTGGATGTTTCTACTTTGGCAGAGGGTGTTTATAGCTTGACACTGAAAGGAGAACAACGAGTTTTTAAATTTATTAAAAGCTAGTTTGCTTGTTATGTGAATCAAGAGCTAAATGATAATAATGAATAACTAATCGTGAATAATCCTAGTGAGCTATTCACGATTAGTTATTCAATAAAAAAGGGTGCTCTACGAGCGATAAAATCAGACTTTTTCTGATTTTAAACCAAAAGTTATTTCAGCTGCTCTTTCAAATCTTTTATGAGCAGTTCCAAAGCTCCTTTATTCCAAGATTGTTGAAAATTACGATTTTCTAGAATTAATTCCAATAGCTTTACGTCTGATTTTTCTGGAAATTGTCTCAGGTAACTATAAAAATGACTGCTGGAACCTTCCCAAAGTGCATCCTCGAATTGGTCACTTTGTACAAAGGGAGAAACGGCACTGTTTATTCTAATAATTCGATTTTCTGGTGTCTTCAGTTTTTTGCTTAAAGTAGCTGGAATGCGTTGATACAAGACGCGATTGTTATCTGTTACTGCAAAAGAATAGGGGAAATTATAGCCTACTATTAGTCTATATTTAGGAGTAGCATTTTGAGTAGCGATAGCAATTCGATTTTCTAAAAAAACAATCGTTTTTACCGTCATTTCCTCAAAGTCAGGAAAAAGTTTTTTAGCTGCTATTGATAGAGAATCCTCTAGGGTTCTTTTTAATTTTGCTAATTCAGGATGTGTCGCAAAGTCTTTGTGATAGCCCGTCCAATTGAAGAACGCCTCAAAAATTAAAGGTTTAGCCTCTTTTATCCCATATTCATCCAATGTAGCGTATAAAATTCTTTCTTTCCATTTATCTCGAAAGCCATTTTTAATCAATCGAGGATGAATTTGATCCATTTGTTGATACAACTTCAAAAAATAGGCATCTAAAACAGCTGTGCTGTCTCTAAATTTGGCAAGAGCATCTATGACATTCGTCATGCCTTCTATAAAGGAAGGTGGTCGAAAATTGAGATCTTCGTCTGGAAAATCTGGATGTTGGTACTTATCATAATCATAATCAAGTACTTTTTCAATGTACTTTTTAAGATAAGGAACCCCTGATTTGTTGTTATAAAAAAAGAGTGCAAAACAAACACTCGTTTGATGCTCATTTTCTAAATCAAGCAATTGTTCTTGAATAATAGGAACGTAGGCTTTGTTCCCTACTCTTTCTAGTATTTCTATAATGTCGGAGAGACTATTGTTCCTGATATAGAATCGGCATCGTTCTGCCAATAACTTCAGTAATATAGGATAAGTTTTGGAATATTGGCCTTTCTTTCTATAAAGCCATTTGATTGTAAATGGGAAATTAAGTGGTCGTTTAGAAGCTTTGTTTTTATACAATTCTCTTGGGTTTTCTCCCGAACTATTTTGATACAGATAATTGAATAACTCTAGTAAAATAGGTTCAACAAATGCCTCTGGTTTCTTTTTTAAGGCATCTATAAAGCCATGATCAGCAAAAAAATGACTAGAAGGTTGACAAGCTAATTTTATAATGACTTCTTGGGCTTTTGGCGCATTGGATGATAGGACATATTTAGCCATTTCTAGCTTAATTAACGGATCACTACTTTCTACCAATTTGTCGAAGCCTGAAAACCATTCCTGAACGCCTGCCAATTGAAGTAAGATAAGTTGTTGACCAATCATTTCAGGATTATCTTGAATATTTTGGATGCGTTGTTTGATCCATTTTTCAGGTGCCGTCTTTTTTGAAATCGCCGCTTCCAACATAGGTTCAAAATCACTAAAGGAAATATTAGAATATCCTCCAAAATATTCAACTTGCTCTAAACTGCAATTAATTTGTTCTTTTTCAATCTTGTAGCCACCAAAACCTCTCCATAGCTGGTACATTTTGCTTCTATCTTTAACAAATTCAAGCTGCTCCTTAGACAGTAAACTATCAAGTACTGAGGAACGATAAGCGATAGGACTAGATCTAAAAAAAACGAGGTATTGTTCTCCTACATGCAAGCTATCTGTAATTCGAAAACCATGCACGGCAGGATTGGAAAACCCACTTGTTCTAATGCTGGAAGGCAAAGTTCCTTTATAAATTTTTAGCGGTCGCATAGAGACTTCCTGAAGTCCACCTTTTGTAATTTCAACGAGTGCAATTTGCGAAGAACTGTCAATCATATATTTCCAGTTATATGCAAAAGAAGAGCAGCTAACTAGAAAAAAAATGGTAAACAAAAGAAGTCGTATAAAGTAGCGCATAGTTTTGGGTTGAAGGATGAATTGTTTTTGTTGTATGATAATCCCACAAGACCAAATAGTTACTAAATTACTTTTTCTTTTAATGACAACAAGCACGATTCATATTTCTAACAAGAGCAGCTTTAGCTGGAAGTTTTGTATATTTTTTTACTAGTTCATGATAATTACGAACAGCTTCTTTGGGTTGGATTTGAATGGAAAAATCGTGTCGTTTTTCTTCGGTTTTGAATTCTTTTAGTCCGATAAATGCATCTTTATTATCTTTTACTAAAATCAAGCAAGCTGTATTTTTCGGTAGAGTTGCCAACTTAAGTTCCAGTGGTTGGTTTTCCGTTCCTTTAGGAAAAGCTACTGCGCTATTCCAATTTTCAAATAAAGCAAATACTTGAAGATTCACGTCCTTGGGGCTATTGCTAAACGTCAATTCCACAGAAATAATTACTTCTTGGATGGTTTCTTGAGAAGCTAAAACCTCTTCTGTAAGGAAGGCATCTAAATTTATCCAACCATTGGTCTCAACAGCTAAATTGACAGGGTAATTAAGTGTTTCGGATGCTTTTGATAACTCAATGGCACGTTTTGTAATTACTTTCATCTTTTCCAAAGACATTGAATCTATTGATTGACTCTCATCGAGAAAGGTTTTCTTCTGTTGTGCAAAAGTTCTAAAGTTAGATGCTGCTCGATTCTCTTCTTGTTCTAACCAAATAGCGACTTTCTCATCTACCTCCCACAAAGGCAATTGGCTATTTTCCAAATAAATTAAAAATGGCTGTATGGTACAACTGTTTGCAATACATTCCAAACGCACTAAAAAGTCTCTTGTAGAAAACCAAGTATTCATCAAAGCCTCCCTATTATTCCCCAATTGGCGATACATAAACAAAACAGGGCAATCTGAATTTTCGCGAGTAGGGTCTTGAATAAAGGACGCAAAAGGAACAGCTACTTGATTATCAAAATAACCTTGTTGCTTTTGTAGCTCTCCAAATTCTAATAATAGATCATAAGGGATTGCTGACATTGTTTTATCAATTGTAGTTGGGGCATCCCAAACCAAAGCATCTTTATTCCATACTCCCTGAAACAATTCTGTATTTGCCATAGAATTACTGGTATTCACTTGAAGCTGTATCGGAGCATTAAACGACACCTGTTTCTTAGTTGTAGAATGGACAACATTCAAATAATACATTCCTGAAGTTTCCAGCAAAGCCCCTTTTATTGTTTGGGTTGAAAGTCCCATTTTCATAGCGGTTTTCAAATTGGGTGCTGCTACAAACTCTAAGTCAACAAGGCCCTGCATAAGTCCATTTTCATCACTAAAATTATCTTTAGGCACAAAAATTAAAGTCCCTCCCTTGCTCAACAAAAGCGTATCTCGTTTCGTATCAACAGAGAAGCGCTCTAAGGCATTTTGAAGATCCTCATTACTTCTAAATTGCTGTACGACTTGTTCTTGATCCGACTTTTGTGATTTTTCGTCTACAGGTTGACATGCAAAAACAGATACTATAAAGTAAGCTAGTAATACAATTGGGGCTTTATTTTTCATGTAATTTTTAATTATTGGGTTGAAAATTAACTGTAACAACAACATTTAACCCAAAACTCCGATTGTTCCCAATATTAAGCGCCCCTATAGGAGTATTGCTCCTTATTGGTACAACTACCTGCGTATTATCATTTAGCAAGCCACTTCCCATTAAAACATTAGCAACATTTTGGCCTTTTACAAAAATATAATCTACTGGGTTTACTATTGTGTTAGGTATATTATTAGTAGTTCGAGCTACTACAGGATAGACAAATGTAGTTGGATCAGTTGTTGATCCCCAATCCAATTGACCTAATATAGTTATTGAACTATTACAATAATAATTCAAAAAATCAAAATTTTTTATTTAGTCGTTAGCTTGGATAGCAAGACGCTGCTCAAACAGTGGAAATAACGACCTTATTATGAGTATTGCAACTTAGGTATTAGTTTTCGAGCTAATGAGTCAACAGGAAAGCTTCAGGTATACATTTTTATTAGTGAAAGGTTTGATTA
>JAVCKV010562702.1:0-10796 GCA_032274145.1 Herpochondria borealis | reverse complement strand
CATCTAGCACTAGTATCAATCTCCAGTTGCATGCACAACCGTCCATGGACAGCTGGGAGAGTTTGCATTCTTTCAACGAGCAATATTTTCATGTTTCATTTCAATGTGCTCAGACGAAATCAGATGAATTCCCTATGAGTACAATGGTACTACGCCGATGCCCACGTCGCGGAGAACAAGCCATCAAATGAGCTCTTTTAGAAGCCATGGTATCATCTTCCTCCTCCTCGGAATCCTCGAATATCGTCATGAGTTGGGTAGGTTTCGAGTAGCGACGACGCTTGCGCTTGAGAGGATGGGTCATGTCAAGGACAGGACGGACCCTGCGCCAGTTATTCTTGAACATGACGATAGATCGCTTTGATTTGATGGGAGTCGGCGCGAGAGGTTCTTCTTTGTTGCCACATCGAGCCGTCTCTGGAGGATGCTGTGGCATCGTCGACAATGATGGTTCAGGAACCTGTTTCATCTCCCTTTTTAAATATTCTTCCCTTTCTTCGTCCATATCCATCACAAGGGACTCCTTGACGAACAAGTCAAGTACTGGCTTCACGAAAGCAAGTACGGACACTGGTGACAGAGGAGCATCATCGTTGTTGCAAAACATGCTGTTGAGAAAGTTGGAGCGATAGCGTTTCGATTTGCGGGAAATGAAATTTGTGTGGGGGAGTAGGAGAAGTGGAGTTTTGTTTCTTGCCCCGTGGATTGTCACCGCACCACTATCGTGGAAGCGTGGCGCGTGACAACATACATGTATGACGACGAACTTCGGTCTTCGCTCGCGCGTCGAGCATGGAAACCACGTAGTAGTGATGGCACTGACAAGGCTCTCTTGGTCCCCGGTGCGAAGTAGTTCACGGCGCGACTGTACCTTTGGGGCTATTGCAAATCGTCTGTGATCTTGGATCCCAACTGTGAATGGCTATACGATAGTAGCATAGGTCCGTAACAGTAGCTGTACGTCACTACTAGCGAGCCTAACAGTAGCCAGTGCAAGCAAGCTCAAACGAATGAATCGTTGCTCGGACTTCCACATTATGAATAATTAGTTATGCGTACTCGAATATCTTCAAGCTTATAGGCAGGTTGGTTCACCGAGTGTTGTGCTCATTTCAATCTGAAAATCTGAGCATGTAGCTCATCGGGTGGTCATGTGGAAGCAGATAGATCTTTCTTTGCAAGACGACCTCGTAGAGAGATACGGCAATCGACAATGAATACACTGAGCGCGCTTTCAACTCACTCATTGCCTGTCAACTATTATGTACGTAAACAAAAGATGGAAGGGTGTTGCAGAATCCAGCCAGGTGATAACAACATCTTTTTAGAATCAATTGATTATCGCCTTACAATCTTCACTACTTTCAACTTCTCCCCCTTCCGGGAAACTTCTTTCATTTTGGTGAATGCCTTGAGAGTTGCGCTCCTCATAGAATACTACAGCATGTCGGCTCTCCTGGAGGGTTGAGTGAGTGTTGAATCTTGTTAACATTGTCCGTGCCCAGCGCCACTAAATCATTGAAGTGAAATTCTGTCGACACCTCCATGTTCTCATGCTTTCCATCTGCTGTAAAGACAAAGGGGAGATCCAAGACACTACCTGAATGACAACAATCCATGAGAAACGTACAATAGACTCCCTTTCGAAACCCCTTGCACAGTATTTTGTACAGTACATCATCTATAATCTGTCCGTTCTTCTTGTAATCCAAGGGTATCAAGGTCTCGTCCATCCCATCCTCTATTGTGCAGCATTAGCGAGGACACTCATTGTATTAGAGAATGCGTTTACAGCATTGTCGAGGAAGTATCGAAAAACGTACCTTCATCACCGTTCTTGTCTTTTACTCGACCACCATGTCCACTATAGTGACAGAAGACCGAATCACCTGGTCGCGACTTTTCCACAACTTCTTTGTAGGCTCTTAGGATCCTTGCCTTTGTAGGTTTCTCGTGCTTCCCGTCATCCATCAAGATAGTCATGTCACTTTTCTTGAATCCATGATGCTTCATGATATAGTTTTTCATGGAAGCGACATCGTTGTGGCATCCACTCAGTTCACCAGGACTGTGGCCTAGTAGAGAGGAGGGATTGTTGCATGTCAGGAGGAAAAAACAATCGCATACGTACGACAAGTCCCACGCCTTCTGATCAACGTACCCTCATAGTTGATACCAATCATGACAGCTCTTTTGCGGCCGCGGTAGTGATCAGGAACCAAATCAAACTTGGTGTGTCCCACATCCAACGGACGAGACGACGAGAGCTGCGGAATCTGTTTGAATCCCTTTTTTTTTAGCTGCTCACGAACATCCAGCATCACCTTTTGAAAGGATACTTCTTTGCTGCCATGCTTTTTCAATACGGTCAAGAGTGCAGAGGTGCACGCCCCTCCAGGTCGACCCTCAGAATCTGGCAGTTTGAACTTTTTCCCGACATCCTTGACATCCTGTTGTTTGTTCACGCAAAAAGAAATGCATCGCAATGAGCACACAAGAGGCTTCGGGTTGCATAACCAGTACACCAGAAGACAGTGAAATGTAGAGTACTTACTGCAGACGTTTGAGCATCCTCCGAGCCCGAGATCATCCTAATCTCGGCGGGGATTTCCCTCTCCGCCTTCTTCCTCGCAGCGTTAGATATCGGTGCCATGGTCACGGGAAGCCTATCTCTCTTTCAGTGGTGATTCTGTGCGTGTGTGAAGAATCAGTGTCTCCAAGATTGCTTGCGATTGTGAACGAAACGATCGCATGAAGCAAAGCGCACGATCACCTGTGCAGCCTTTGGTGAAGAGAAGCTGCGATTCCAGATTGATTGCGTAGTCTGCGCGAGCTACTGTACCTTGTGGCGAGCTCTCGCCACATTTTCAAATTTTCGGAAATGTGAATCGCCAGGCTAGCAATGGGTCTTGTTTGTACAGCATGATGCAGACATAACATGATGTAGCACAACAAGACAAATTCAGCGAGATCGTTTGTTGGCTACGCTTAAGACAGTTCAAGAATAATCTGTTCACTGGCCCCCTGTCGTATTTTCTGGTTACAAAAGCACTTCCTCGTTTGCGCAGATGATACCGCAAGGGCAAGGGATGCTCTGCCGCACGCAGACCGAAGTGTACAAGAGCTACAGTATTCATGAACTTTGAACCAGACGAATCTAAATAGAGCTACGACTCAATCATACAGGGTTGAAGGTAATGTTATGCTAAATCCAAGATTATGTACAAAGAAATAAGACGAAGTGCGTCCATGGTGTCAGCTCAATCTGAGATGCCCAGAGAGCGACACGCACTCATCACTGACCATCCTATTCGCGAGCCACCCACGACATTGGACCAGAAAAGATGGTGCGTGATACCGTTTCATCATACTGCACGATTCTGCGTTTTGCGTAATGAGGTTCCGGACTCACCAAGGCAGCCATCTTTTGTTCCTCGTACATCACGGTTGTGGGTGTGTGCCTTCTCTTCTTGATAGGAGGGGTCCCGTTGTAGTCATACGTGACACGTCGCTTTCTTTCCTTGGAGTGCTTCTCCAGTGGTGCTCTCGGCATCGTCGATCCCATGCCGTCAATTCCCAAAGAACGATGAGCATTCAAATCGTGCATAGCCTTCTGGACTAGAGGATCTTGCCTCTCGACAGCACGGCGAATATCTCGGATTCCTGTTTTTTGGCGAAGATAGGTTTCGAAAAATGGATAGAACATACGATCAATACCCTCGTTGGTGATTGATGTCAACAAGGGCCCTGTGCGTGTGGTATGGCTATCTTGCTCGGCGAAGCAATGAGAATCATCCGCATCGTCGCTGCTTGAGAGATCGATAATATCATGAGCACGAACAGACGCGTAGTCCGTTTCAAACTTTTCAGGGAAGTACTTGCAATCGTTCTTCTTAGGCGATGGCGCCTTGTGACTAGCACCCTTCGTCTTATTTGCATAGCCTTCAGTATCAGGATCAATCTTATCGGCAGCTTCACATGCTTGATAGAGCATCTCAACAATGTCCATGGAGGCATCAAGATGGAGGCTTGGAAGTGGCTGATCAAAAAGTGTACGTTCAAGTTTGGAGAAAAAGGCGTCGACGTCAAGGCTTGAACAGCATGAGGCATCTTGCTCTGCACGAGTACCGAGAATTGAGGCATCTTGCATAGAATTGTAGCTCGAAGACGCCGCAATGGGATTGGCTTGTGGTGGCTTCATTTCGAAGTCCGAGAAGAACTTATCGACGGCAAAGCTAGAACAAGCATTTGGGGCTTGTTCGTCGCAGAGGATGTCGACAACCTTATCGAAGTCGTCGCTGGTAAGAGTATCATTCTGCTGGAATGACATGGGCAAGTGTGATCTTGTTGCAATCTGCTTTCAGTTGAGTCAAAGTATGCGATTGTGAGAGATGCCAAAAGGGGTGGAAAGAAACTGCAGCAGCGGGCCTCTAATCCCGGTTGGCTGATCGATATTGACCTTCAACTTGTCGAGATCCATCATCGCCAACGTTTTGCATTGCGGTAGACGGACATCTTTTGGATTTTGTGTGCGATGATTATAACACGCTACAAAGTGTGAGTCACGAGGTCCCAAAACAGACATCTCTTCGCTACTACTGTACTTACTGTACGTCCTTTCAAGTTTTCAAGTACCCACTCGTACTGTATCCAATTTGAAATTCCCATTGTGCACCAACAGTCAATAATCAATCGACAACAACTGAAGCTACTACGCTTCGCAGCCATTGTTCTTCCACTTGTTGCGTGAGAAATATCATGTTGTCACTCCTACGTCTTTGCCCTCTCATGTTGTTCCTGCTTATCACCCTTTCTGAGTCCTTCGCGCCTTCGAAGCCATGGAAGCATGATCGGTCCATGTCCGCCGCGCTTTTCTCTGCGGTCCCCAGAGATAGTTTGCGATCGGCTGAGGCTGCTGAGAAGTCAGTTGATGTTGCTAACCAGTCAGTTGATGTTGCTAAGCAGTCAGTTGGTGTTGCTAAGACGTCATTGTTTGTCAATGCTGCGGTGCCTATTGTTGTCGCACTCATTTCCTCGTGGTTTCTCCAAGACACTATGACGAAGATGGAGCAAGAACATAAGCTTGAAAAGGTAGATGATCGCATCTACGAGCTAAAGGCGAATCCCCTTATCTCTTCTAGTCAGAAGGCCTTGTTGGCCAATCTGCAGGCCAAGCAGGCCAAAATGGAGTGTGACAACAGCTCGAACGGCAAGCGCAATGCCGCAATCTACAAGGCGTGCTTGGAGACAGTGCGTGAGGAGGATTACAGTGGTACGTTGCCCTTGCTCATTGTTTTGTTAATCGCTGCGTGTAAGAATTGTGTGTGCATGTGTGAAAGGACTGTGTGTGTGTAAAGAGTGTGTTGTGTGTGTACTTATCTTGTCCTTTGCCTTTCTCACAGGGAAAGAAGACGAGGTGACTAGTGCAATTTTGGACAAGGAAATCTCCAAGGTTACCCAGATGGACAAGGCCGCCAATTAGACGCCGCCGTCTACTGCCACTCGGGCAAAGAAGTCTAGTACTGCTGCACCTACTCCAGCTGGGAAGAAATCGTGTACTGAGACGCGCGCTAGACGACGGCTCGCACCCAAGAAGCGACTGCAAACTGAAATATTCAATATGCAATAGTAGAGCAAACCGCAATGTACCCACTCATCTTTATCATTCACCTATGTAGACTAAAGTATGGGACCACGCACGATTCTTCAGCAATGCTCAGTTCGAAACACCTAGCATCAAACAAGATACGAAGGATTGAACGTGCTACTCACTTCGTAGAAATCAACGTCCTATACAATTCAAATCTTGGATCTGGCTGATGTTGCCGCCACCACAACGACACAATTGACTGCTACTCTCTTTGGTGAAAGGTATCGGAGCCATGGTAGGTCTGCTCCTTTGAGGATGGGCGCAGGGAACTACTATCAGTGCAGCACGATTACTCCGTCGAGTTGCTTCTGCCGTTCTCTTTGTTGGGTCTAGTTTGTTTGGAATGGACCATATTCTTGCTCAAGTGGCATGAGGATTGTACCTGGTTCAATAGTGAAATACGATTTGGGCCATTCCGACTGTAAAAGACTAACCACAACACATTCCCAAGAGTGATGATGTAATCCATTGATTCTACGTTGCTTCCCCGCCTAAACTGGGCTATTGTCTATATCCATACCAACATACTTCAAATAGTCTGCGTTCACAACAGCAGGATGTGCAGATTCGAACGGTGACCAAGGCAAACGGCAAGCCTCTCTATGCAACGTGTCCAAGTTATCCAACTATCGACAACGCCAACATCACATCCGATGTTCCCCATGTGATTGACAGGCCAGCCATGGCGGCCCTCGCCTTTTCAGTTCGCTTGCGTCCGCCGTTCCTGTGGAGCTTGCGAGAGTTTCTCGAAATGAAAGTCAACGTGGTGGTCTCCACTCAACAGCGCTAGGTGAAAGGAGACTTTGTCGATTAAACTCCAAACACACCAATGAGCGGTCCTGTGGTCATTAGCTGATTAGCTATATAAGATATAGTTATGATTGTGTACAATAAAAGGCGTTGCTGTTCTGTGTGAACTGGCTTGGTCATGGGACAAGCAGTGCAGGATTTATACCGGCAAGGAATCAGAAAGTTCAATTCGTTGCAGGCTAGGTTCTCCTTCAATAGAGTCGCTTTCCTGATCCTCTGAGACTCCGTGAGTCGAGAGAGCAATCGAATCCATCTGGTGCAGACACCACTCCACCGCGTCATGGAGAGTAACAAAGATATGCTCACCTCCCACCTCTTCCGCCAATCCACTCCTGACAAACACTTCCATTACCTTGACACTGGGATTCGCAAAGAGCATTTGAATTCCTCGGTCTTTGTACATGGAATTCATGTCATGCAAGATATGCAGCGCACTCGTATCTACATGTGATACTGGACTCAATTCCAGAACAATATACTTGACTTCCCCGCCATCACGCTCCTTCAATTTCTGTTCGGCCACACGCTCATATTTCTGTAGCTTGGAACGGACATTGTCCGTGTTGGCAAAATAAATCGGTGCATCAATGCGCACCATGACAATGCCGTCGTAGCGTTCAGCATCCGGATATTGTTTCACATTGCGGTACACAGTTGTACCGGGCAAACGACCCAAAACAGCCGTGTGAGGATAGGCACTTTCATATGTGATGAGGAGTAGCGAGACGACGACGGCAATACCAAGTCCAATCTCGACACCGAGGAAGACTGTACCAAGACAAGCAATCATCCAAACACCAAAGTCAAACTTGTGGATTTTCCACAAGTAGATAGCTTCGGTGTAGTCCAACAGACCCAGTACGCCAGAGATGACAATGGCGGCAAGGACAGACAGTGGCTACGAGTACCGAGATGGCATGAGCAGAAAGAGAAATATATGTGAGATGATGTACATTGCTGGTCATTGTGTATGCTGAATCCTAAACGTACCATTTGTTCAAATATCGGAGTCAAAAAGAGCAAGACCAATGCCACAACTGTTGCCGTCACCATGCCACTGATACCAGAGCTGGCACCCGCATCACTGTTGACCGCTGATCGAGAAAAGGACCCTGTCACAGGATAGGCTTGAAACATGGCACCAAAGAGGTTGGCCATACCCAATCCAATCAACTCCAGCGAGGAATCCAGTTCATACTGGTGTTTAGACGCTAACTGCTTTGCAATCGCAATTGATTCGAGAAATCCAATAATGGTGATACTGGCTGCAATCTGAAGCACACCGCCAAAGTCAGTAATGGGTGTCCAGAGACCAGCAGTAAACGCTGGAAAGCCCTTGGGAATGGTCGATACAATCGGAATCCCCTTCTCGGACAAGTCAAAGACCCAGGTAAAGGTAATCGTGATTGCCGTGACAAAGAGAGGTCCTATGGCTCGAGCCCACTTGAATTTGGGATACTTCCTTCCAAGGTGCTTCAACAGCACAAGAGTGATAATTGAAGCTGTACCCATGAGAAATGTCTTGTAATTGAAGTTTGAGATATCTTGAAAGATATGTTTGAGGATTTCTTGCAAGACATCTCCTGATGCATTGACGCCAAAGATGTGTTTGATTTGGCTGAAACCAATCAGGACGGCAGCACCCGTTGTGAAACCGCTTACTACCGCATGAGAGAGGAAAATGGTGACAAACCCAAGTCGCAAAAGTCCCATGGCAGTGTTCATGATTCCAACCAAAAACGCAACTTGCACTGCCAGCGTGGTATAAATCTTGAGATAGTCTTGATTGTCCTCCGTGATACCCATGCTGGCTAGCTGACGCGTTAGCCCAGTGCTCAAGAGCAGCGACACCAGCGCCACGGGCCCCACCGCCAACTGACGTGAAGAACCAAAGAGAGCATACGCCCAGACAGGAAAGAGAGCAGAATATAGTCCATATTCGACAGGAAGACCTGCCAGTTTCGCATACGACATGCTCTGGGGAACCACCATGACTCCCACTGTGATACCTGCAAGGATATCCGTTAACGACTTGGTGCGCCAATCATAGACGCGAAGCCATTGATAGCAGGGTAAGAATGCCTCAATCCATTCAGAACGGGAGCGAGAGGCATAAGCCTCCTGCACACGATCTTTAGCCTTGACAGTCCACGATTTGGGGTCAAATTTGTTGCGCTTGTGAGGAACTGTGTGACGAGTTTTTTGAGTCGCATCTTGCGCAATGCGATTCAAGTTGCGTCGATGAATCGACATGAAGACAGGCTGCTGATCATCCACTTCGCTCGAGCCAATGGTTGAGGCCTCTGATCGTTCAGGGGCATTCTTCTCGAGAAGATCAGAGGGATCGGGGTTTGGGTCACTCATGTCGGTACGTGTGTCGGTAGTTCTTTGGTTTGGAGCTGTTTGAACAAAAGTTATCACCCTGTCTTTAAGATGTCTCAGCAACAGTAGTGAGTGATCTCAGCACCACTGAATCTTGCGAAGAATCGAATCTCGAAACAGGTGGGGGTCGCCAATGCCGACAGCTGGATAACGTAGCAACGCAAACAACAACCTCTCGTGCGTTTCCGGAAGATTTTGTGAACGAGCGTTGAAGCACACATCACGGACGCTACGTGGACCCAAAAAGCAACTTTTTCGCTAAGTGTGAAAGCTAATGTTTTACCTTCTATTGCCCATCGGACACTGACCACATTAAAAATAAACCTCGCGTATCGTGGCAGAGGAACGGAATTCCAAAATTTCCAAAATTCGACCTCTTCGCACAAACAAGCAAAGTGCCAGAGGTTGGCCGAGACGAAAATTCCAAATTCGGCAAAGATACGCGGGCTCGCGCGTCAAAGGTCACGAAGAGGGTCATACTCATACCGCCTACTGATCAGGAGACCTACAGTACATCTACATGTATTACTCATCAAAGAGAGCCACCCTCGTCTCCTTGTCTCTCAGAGATGGCTTGAAATGCCCTAATGCATCGTGACAAGGACCAAGGAATGCGTGGAATGGATGGAAGCAATCAGTCAATCATCCATGGTCGTGCACAGGACAGACACGATCAGAATACAAATCTTGCTAGGAGACGTGCAGCATGGAATTGAAGTGGATGGGAGCAGAACAGAGCCATTCACTACACATACTCTGCTCTCTATTCAAGTTCAATTTATAATCTACCAATTGTGAACTAAGTGGTGATGTTTTCTCCTTCATGGCTCCAAGGGTCCTCCAAGTTGTGCAGGAATGCACATTCTTTGTTGAGGATTTCTTTATACAAGTGCGATTGGAGACTGGTTGGAAAAAACATGACTTCTGTCTTGGATTTCTCGCCATCTCGCTTGATGTTTATTTGTAGCCCAAAATCTGAAAAACTTCATAGATGTGATTCACTGCCATGATGAGCTCTTCCTTAGTTTTGAATAGGAGAATATAAGATTTCGTCATTGATGTACATCTGCATAAAATATTCGAATACAGTAGTTTGGACCTTGGGTCCCATCATCTTGCCAGCGGCAGCTCCATGCTCAGTTCCATTAGATTTTTTCTGGAAGTTTCTGTGTTCAAGTTTCTGTAGGCCCACCCATGAGGACCATCATTTCTCCACTGTGTCAACCTTGCCATACTTTTAAATATGCATTTGACTGCATCAATGAGTTTTGATGGAACTCCATATTGTGTGAGTAGCTCAAATAGTAGCTCCTTGTTGGCAATGTCAAAAGCTTTCACCAGGTCAACAAACAGAGTCCACATTGGTTGGTTGTGAGGTATCTTCTTGTCTCAAGTGTGCTTTGAAGGACAAAATGTCTGTCTCTAGGGAGGTGCATCATTCATTGGGGTGGCTCGATGAGTGGAATCTGGCACCGTAGGTAAGACAGACTCAGTTGTGGGCACATTAGGTTTCCTGATAGTCAACTTGGCCTTGTGTTGCCAGAGAGATTCCAATTTGGCGTCCCATCGACAGGTGGCAAAGTCATCGTCATACAAACAATGAAATAGGAGGAATGAAGCAAGTCTGAGTGTTGAGCACCAGTAGTACATCAGTGGTATGGTGCGGCGAATAGCTCAGGAAGATGCCCCGACTCGAGTTCTGTCTGTACATTTATTGTGTGAGTGATGAGCTTGGTATGCTTCCGCAAGTACATAGATAGGAGAGCCAAACGGGTGAAAGTCTCGGAGCTTGGGTTCCACTTCAGTACCAGACAATTTGAACAGTGGGGAATCATGACATTCCGCAGGCACGATCGTCTGACCAACCTTGGACTCAGGTACACATCGAGTAGGAAGGGCATTCCATATGTGTATGTAGTTCTTGAGAGCCGTGGGCCATAATACAGAATCAATT
>JAVCKV010562691.1:0-10796 GCA_032274145.1 Herpochondria borealis | reverse complement strand
AAGTCCCTCCAGACCCGCTTCGCCGTACGTAGCGACTGGTATAGACGGTACGTTAGACGTGCTTGTGGAATCGCTTCAGGAAGTCTTTCGGGTGTCTTCGTATTTTGTCAAGTGACTTTTCCTTCTTGTTGACCTGATCATGACCTGGTCAAGCTTGCACTCTCACCCTGTTATAATCGAGTACTCATCGCTTTACTTTACCTTGATATTAAAAGGTCGATCAAGAGAAGCAAGGGTTGAAGAGGGTGTAACCGAATAACAAAAAAGGAAGAGAAAGAAAGCAAGAAAGAAGAAGGCGCCAACAGAACAAAACGAAGCAAGTCATTTAAGCACGTACTCGTACAGCATTAGTTTTCCCAGCCCTACAGGTACATGCCTCGCCTCGATTCAAGACTATCTCGCCAAGGATCATTTGGTCTTGAATCCCAGACCAGTAGTTTGCAAAGAGGGCATTCGAACAACAATCAAATGCAATCGCCAGGGCAACCACCCTCAAATGACTACGGTCAGGAAGCAGAAATTCATGTAGCACACGACAATCGCTTTGATGATGACGATTCCGAAGCCTCTGATGAATCCGGATTGGGACACACCCGCCTCTTTGTCATTATCGAAGAAGGCATGCCTCGTCCCAACGAAAATCGTCAACTTTCTGCCGTCGAAGCGACTCAGCGCAAGGAGTTGATTGAACAAACGTGGGAACGCATTCGCAAGTGGTTGTGGGCCCATCAAGACCCAGAAGAACGCGAAGCCGCCGCGACGGTTCGTGGAAATAACGATGCTACGCCATTGCACAATGCCTGCAAGTTGAGCAATCCGCCAGCAGATATTGTGCAAGCCTTGTTGGAAGCCGCCAGTGAGACTGTCACATGGGCAGATAGTCACGGATGGCTGCCACTTCATCATGCATGTGCGAATGGAGCGAGTGGGGAAGTTTTGCAGATTTTGACGGAAGCCTATCCAGAGGGGAAAACCAAGCAGGACAGTCAGAATCGTACACCGCTTCATTTCTACTTGACGCAAAGAGCAGACAACAGCATGAGCATGGCCACGAACATGCAGTTTCTTAGCAACTCCGGAGCTGCTGAGTTGCCAGACGTGGGTGGGATGCTTCCTATGCATTATGCGTGTGCCTACGGTGTTAATCCTGCGGTGTTGGCTGTTCTCAAGGATGCCTATCCCGATTCTCTGATTGCCAAGGAAAACAAGGGACGTACTCCCATGCACTTGGCTATGGTCAATGCCCATCGTGACGCAAGTCCAGGCGTCATCTCATTCTTGTTGGAGAATGCCGGCTCCGAACTCGTAAATCTTCGTGATCATGATGGATACTTGCCACTCCATTTGTTGGCGCTTGGTCTCAAGGGCTTCCGCGCTGATGAACCCGATCAACGCAACAACGTTGCTGACTGTCTTAAGATGTACCTCGCCGCCGAACCCAAGGCATCGGCAGACTTTTTGACAGCTCTTCAGGATCTTCCGGACTGGCTCCAGGATGTAGCTGTCGTGAGTCCTCACGTTCGTAACATTTTGAACAAGAAGATTGTCCAACGCTTCCCTACTGCGGTCTTGATGATGGATGGCTACTTCCTTCTCCTTATTATCGTTTTCTTCGAAATTGCCACAATTGCACACATTGACTATCGCTTTGAAGCAGTCAAGGAAAACCCCGATCTACCCGCCGTGCCAGCCCTCGCGCCACTCATCGTCTTGTTTATTGGCGGAACCTACTTTTTGTTACGAGAGTTGGTGCAAATCATTTCCTTGTGGTCCTTGGGATCTGTCTCGAGTTGGTTTTACGATGCCAACAATTGGTTGGATATGGCTGTCATTGTATTGGTTTACTACTACTGCATTCTCATGACCAGCTCAGACTTCTATGGCGTTCCCAAGACATCCTTTCGTTCTGGTGCCGCCTTCACGAAGGGTGTTCTCTGGTGTGCCGTCATTTATTTCCTCAAATCCACCCTTGTCGACTTTGCTGTCTTTGTTGGTGGCGTGTTCTACGTCTTGCAAAGACTTGCTGCTTTCTTGATGGCCGTAGGTGTCATTTTGCTTGCCTTTGCGCAGATGTTTTTCTTTGTCTACACGGAAACAGAAATTTGTGACCCGCCAGAAAAAGGGACTAATGAGACACAGTGCGACTTTCCTCATTGTACATTCAGTGGATCCTTCTTGAAGGTGTACACGATGATGATGGGAGAAATCGGAGATGAGACTCGATACGAAACCGACTTGGTGGCTCAGATTCTCTATGTTGCCTACGCCTTTTTGGTCGTTATTTTGCTCTCCAATGTGTTGATTGCCATTGTCACGGACAGTTATGAAATTATTCAAAATGACCGTGCAGCCATTGTCTTTTGGAGCAATCGTTTGGATTTCGTCGCCGAGATGGATGCCATTTCTTATGGCTTTCGTCAACGCCTCCGTATCATGGGTGGGGATCGGACTCCAACCCATTTGCAAGAGTCTCCGTATGGTGCTGCTGAAGGGACCAACGCGAAACCGACCAAGAACATATTCTTCAATGCGTGGAAGAGTATCGTCCAACTCTTTGATCAGAACCTGTACGATGACATTGCGCTCTCTCCGCATAATATTGAGTTCTGGTGTTACTTCTTCTTTCAAGGAGCCGCTGTCTTGTTTGTGATTCCTCTTTGGATCATTGCAGGAATGGTGACGGCTGGTATCCTCTGGCCACCCCAGATTCGAGAGTACCTCTTTGTCCAAAAGGAAACTGCCATTTCCAGAGCTGACTTGGAAAAGCAAAAGCTGGGACAATTGAAGGAGATACAAACCAGCATCAAGAGTCTCAAGAGCGATTTGAAGCGTGAAATGTCATCGGATCGGGAGGAAATGATGCGAATGAAGCATGAGGTGGAAGCCATCCAGAACGATGTCATGTCAGATCTCCAACAGGTGCGTGAACTAATGACGACTCTGTTGGATATGGGACGACAGAGAGGTGGGAGGTAGGCACTGGCTTCTTGTTCTTTCGCACATCACCTGCAATTTTTTTAAAGTTACATATATATAACTACTTTGGCCCTTCATTGTGTTCAGCCTGTGTCGCAGGTCTGCAGTCACACAGCCACCACGAATACAATAAGACACTATTTTCACCATGTTCCGCGAAGATTCCTCATTTTTTTAAACTGATGGCGGAGTCGTAGACTATTCTCAGTTTGATTGGCGTCATCTCGGGCAACTGGGTGATTCACTGTTGCTTTTAGTGATACTTCTTTGGCTGGGGGATCTCTTTCTTTGAGAGTCAACCTCTCGCACACGTGTCCCTTCCCATTCTTTTTCGTTCCTGCTTTCAGGAACCAACTTCAAAAAGCTGGATGTCGCACCCAACCCCTGCAGTGGGTACTAGGTCGATTTTGTGTCAAAGTCTTCATGGCTGCTGAAGTAGAGCTTGGAAGGATGCCATACGAACATGTTGCGTTTCTTGACTCTTTTGCAAAGATCCGGAGTCATTTCTCCCGTCACTCGCTTATCTAATACAAGTGTGAGCGTATTACTCAAACTGTAGTCGTTTCATCAAACATGGTGTTACCGTATGTTAGTAGTATCGAAGGTATGCCAAAACCCTAACTTGGTAGTTCGAATTCAATTAGTTCGCAGCTACTAGAACCAATCATCAGGATGAGTGGCAGAGGCAAAGGAAGATACAGTGGTTGTGGAAGAGGTAGAGGAGATCAAAGACACTCTCCCAAAGAACTTCAAGCAAAAGTACAACAGCCAGTGGTGGAATTTGGAAGGAATGAAACTCATTATCTGATCACATCTACTATATTGGGTTGCTAAGCAAGCAAGTGACTATTTAGTCATCACATTATATTTGATAAATCATGTCAGAAAAACTATGACAATGGTGGTGATATCAGAGATGTTATCCAAACAAGAACTCCCATGAATTTTGACACTGTGAAGCCATCAATGGGCAACACTACTCAAGCAATAGATTAGTCAGTGTCCGATGAAGAGAAGGCTCAACAACAAGCAATATCAGATTAAAGTGGGTTTTCGCCAAGAAAGTGTAACAGCCGGATTTCTCATGTAATTTGTCACACTATTTTTAGCTAGGTGTTACATCCCTTTTCACCCATTCTTCTTCCTTCTTCAATCCTGGCCAACACCTTGACTGTTTGCCCAAAATATCAAGAGGAAGAGCCTAAGGCACTTGAATAGTGTTGTTTGGATGATTGTCAAGGTGTTGTCATAGAGATGACCAGCCAGTGTTACCTCCTATACAGTGCAAGAAGACAGTACTCCAGTAGATGAGATTCCCAAATATGTAACAGCTAAATTTCTATAAGTGGGTTTTGGCCAGAGAATGAGGGCCAGGCACCCATAGCCTTGCTACAAATTGTACTTGTGATGGCCAAAACCCACTTTAAACTTGGACTTGAAAAGGAGATTCATTAGGTTGAGATGATGTATGAAGCTGAAATCAAGAGCTTTATCCACAGAAAGAGATGGTATACAACAAAGCTAGGAAAATCCTATGCTTTCCTCCTGGTGCAGTGCAACAAGGCTCTGCAGAGCAAGTTGTATACAAGAACAGATTATGACTTTAAGATTTCAAGGGCAATCCGATCAAGCTGTGATTGAGGAGCACTCCATGAGTTATGTGGCTTACATGGGTTCAAGTCAGCACAATGTATTCTGAAATCTCACATTGCGGTAGACTCCTAACAAAGAACCTGACAGAGAGTCAACCAGAATGGGATCAGACCCTGGCATTCAAGAAAGCATATGATCCTTGCTGTACATATCAAATCAAGTACAGAAATATCCTTTCCAGACTAGCAACTCGGTTTTCCCTGGGACAAGATCAGTATCCAATGGAATTGACAAGTGCAACAAATGTCTTGAGCAATAACTACAAATGTGATTTGGCTTACTACAAGTCCAAGGAGAAGAAGAAGCTCAAGGACAGATTGCATCAGAAAGACTGACAGCACAAGCCTCCACAGACAAACAATTTGATGATTCTGGTGGAAGAGCTAGCAATTGCTCAACTGAAGGAGTGGTGCTATTGTTGTGGCAGACCTGGTCACATAAGATAAGTGAAAATTGCTATCACAAGAACAATTGGCCCAAGAATGAACGGGCAATCAACAAGATGCCAGCGATGAAGTGAATGCAGCAACACGTCAGCAACAGCAGTCTCGACCAGTCCAGCAGCACACACACACACCAGAGTGATGCATTGGTAGGATTACCTCAGAAGCTGCTACACCTGTGTCGCTGACATCAGGAGAAACATGATGGATGATGCATCAAGTCATGTTGAATCAGTCTACCAATCAAAAGCCCATGATCTCATGCACAAGCATATATTGCTTGAATTTTGCGAAGAAAAACACCAGATCCTGCAACTATCAAGGGTGAGACTGCAACTATCAAGGATGAGACAACGCGTCAACAACCAACACCGGTTGTCACTGATGTGGTCGCAACTCCAACTGAGTCACGTCAAGCTCAGCAGTTCATTGAAGTGTGTATGGGCACAATGTTTGTGAATGGAATGCTGTATTTGACCTCTATTTCCAAGAGCGTCATGTATTGGATGGCACAATGGGTCAGTGACCGGACCATGAGTTTGAATTGATCCTTCAACTATATGTGCAAGCTGGATTTAAAGTGAAACTTGTCTACTGTGCCAACAACAAATTCAGATAACTGTATTTGAACCAATCAAGATAAATATGGCTTCACAACAAACTTTGTGGCTGCAGGAGAGCATGAGCCTAATGTGGAACGCAACAATCACACTATTCACGAATGAGTGAGAGTACCTATCTTGCAAGCAAGCCTGTATGAAAACCTTCCAGGATTGGTGCTTCAGCGACTGAGGATTATGAAATTCCTCAAACAGCCAAAGACAAGTTAACATTGTCTGCCAATGGTGCGAGGAATCTACACTGGCACATGGATGCTTCATTTGCAGGAGTGCACCCAGATTTCTGCAGTCATATGGGAGCCACATTCAAAGTGGGACAAGGAGCAATCTCTTTGATCTCTGCCAAATGCCGCTCAGCTGATGATGGTGGCATGCTACACAAGATGCTGTACAAACTAATATTGTTACTTTTCCTTCAACAGATGTTGAAAACCGATTCAAACAATGAGTCAAAAGTTGGAAATGAGTAGGGCACACAAACCGGGGTGTCTGATTATGAATCAGAAACATCTTGCAACAAACCTAACTTCAGTCCTGATTTCTGGTATTCAGGATTGAGAACATCCAATCAAGCATGCAGCACATGAGTGGGACGGGCATCCCTCATGTCAACACAAGGCTTGAAGCCTTGGTGTTTCAGGGATTGTCAACACGACAAGATGCCACGTGACCTTTACAAGAAGTTATACACACTATATGAGAAGTTCTGCAAAAACAATGTTATAGTACCAAGTCAGTCGGTATGCTTCATTCAATGGTCATTGCTTGCTAGCTTCTTTGCCCATGGAAGAGCACATGTACAGTACAGTACATGTAGAGGCAGTACAGCGCAACAGTGTACAGTGTACAGTGTACTGGTAAATGTCCGGGTTCCTCAAAATGCCACCCGAGATCTGAAATCAATCCGATGTTGTTTGTTGTTGGTCTTGTCCCACATGACAGTCATTCTGCCTTCTTGTCCTCTTGAGTCTTTCGCTTCGACCAGCATGTCCACCGATGGGTCGTCTATCCTCTCAGAGAAAGTGTCTCGTGCATTGGAGGTGAGAACGGACACTCCAGCCATGAAGGCAGCGCTGGAGGCACTTTCTCATCTTCCTTCGGAAAGCATGGATTCTCGCTCCGTTCGTGTCGCCATTGAGCAAGATGCCTTGCAGCAAGCAATGTTGTTGCAAAACGAATTGAAAAAGTTGGTCACTGTGGTTTCATCTCTTCGCCGGGGTGTCTCGGATACTGCAATGATTTGTCACGCTGTAAGCCAAGCCATTGATTCCCCAGTCGTATCATCGGCAGCTGCAAATCAGGAATCCAAAAACAGCTCCGATCTTCCCAATATGCCGGATACGCTACCACTCTCTACTGAAGATGCCCTCGAGAAAGAACAGCAGTTGGCTGCCTTGCTGGCTGATTCCTTTGCCGAACGCGAGGACGCTTCGCAGCGAGCCGAAACGGTGGCTGCCTTTCTTGAAAAGTTTGATCTATCCGAAGCAGATTCCATCCTTTTGGATCAATACAACTTTCAAGACATGGATCTGGACGATAATGATGGTATGAAATTCTTGGATGCCTTGGAGCGAGTCAAGGCAATTCGCTCCGAGTTGAGCACTACCTTCGGTACGACAACGTCCGTCTCAGCGCTGCTTGGAGATGAGCAACGATTGGGGGCAACTTCGGCGATTCGAATGATGGAGTCTCTTGCTCTCAAGCAAGAAAGAGCGTACGAACGCTTGTATCACTGGTTGCAAAAGTATTTGCACCTCAATTCTGTCACGCATGTTCCTACAAGCAGTAGTGGTGGGGCTGCTCCCGCGGAATTGGATGCAGATATGCTCGATGAAGCACTCAGCCATCCCTTTGTCCGCCGATCCCTCGAAGTCTTGCACGCTGTACCAGCCTTCTATTCTCATACTTTAGAGTTAATTGCTTCGTCTCGTCGTTCGGAGGAAACAAGGCGTTTTTTGATGGCACTTACATCGGGATATCAAGGGAGATCTCCCATTGAACTCAAAGCTCACGACCCCGTTCAGTACGTTGGGGACATGTTGGCATTCTGCTTCCAGTCCTGCTCTGTCGAATGTGAGGTCGCTAAGGGACTCGTCGTCGTTGTCGAGGACGGAGAAGAAGAAACTGGAACTCTGACCGCTGCAGACATGTTGGCCCACGCAATGGGTGGACTCGCCCGTCCGCTCAAATCCAGAATCATGCAAGTGGTGGCCTCTCTGGCCCGAAAGTTCGACGAAGATGATCCCGAAGGCGGTGGAATGGAAGAAGAAGAAGAGGATGCTATTGCTCGATCCCGTGTGTCTTCTCTCTACGGTATTTCCGGTTTGCTATTGTTCTATCGATCAGCTCTCTTCAAGTCCATTCGAAAGGTGGACGCCAAGGAGAATCCATTGGTGACTTCCCTAACTGAATGTCTTGCCGAAGCCACTCAAGCGTATGTGGCATCTCTCAAGGTCTATGGCGCCATGTTGGAGTCATTGAGCCTCATCACAGGATCTTCGGAAGCTTGCATGGTTGACAGTATGATGGAACAGATTGCAAAGGTCCGCATGGCGTCACCTGGTTTTGCCGTAGACGTGAAATGCCCACCAGAGTTTGTCTCGTCTCTAAGTATGGAATTCGTTGCAGAAACATTGCTCGAAGCAGCTCTTGCTCTCTGCAAGACGTTGGATGATTCTGTCACTCTCAAAATGTCTTTGACGAATGCGAAAAAAGCCGGTTTGTCAACAACCATCGCGTCGCAGCTGGATGGCCGCATCTCGCAGATGGAGCAAACTCTTATCGAAGACTTGGTCAAATCAGAAACGCGAGAAGTTTTGGAAATATGCGGACTCCTCCCTCTTATTACTGCTCATCGCAACATGCCGCCCGTCGACGGCATTGTCATGTCAATGCAACCTGGTCTAAGCGCAGACGATTTGGATTTGGCGGTCAAGGAGTTTTATGCCTCACTTTATTCGCCGCCACTGCCAGCCTTTGAGAACATTAAGGATCCTGTCCTGCGCAAGTTGGCTCGTCAGAAAATTGCCTCCAGTGTCGTGGATGCATATGCGGAACTTTACGAGGCCGTCATGAATGGTGGATACGACGACCTTAGCTTCTTGGGACATACTCCAGATCAAGTGAAGACGCTATTTTCAGCCTAAAGTTAGAGTCTTTCGGTCTTAGTTCACAGAAGCATGACTGAAGGTATGGCCATACTACAGTACGGATAGATTTTCGAATTTGATCCATCATTCGAAGTCCCTTTGCCGACTTTTTTCGATCAGTTCACAAGATCAGATCAGTCCCAATCAGGACAAATCACGATAAACCAATGATAGTTGTCTTTTTACGAACACCAATTCTCCGTTGACGGTAGCGATTTGTATGGAAATAACGTTTGGCGGTTATAAATATCATGTTTGCCAGAGCTCGACAGGAAGAAAAAAGACTGAAAGAGTCGTTACTACCTCCGGGTTCTCCAAAATGGCGAGGATTCTGTCTTGCAACAAAATTGAAAGAGATGGAAAGCACGATGTCGGACAACAGCATTTGTGGTCCAATAGTACAGTCTCGACGAGGCCTTCTAGCATTTATATGGTCGATTGTCACACTGTTGACACTGATAGCCTTTGTTGTGGCGTTCTGCTTCACATTATCGGCGAAGAATCTCGAAGTATCAGACTACTACGACAATCAAGACGATGAACAAGGCAGCCAAGACTACGATGGATACGATGATGTCAATGTTGATATCGCAGTGACGAGTCGTGCAATGGCCTTTTCAGCGCTTTGGACTGTCGTGCTGGCATGCTTAATGTCAGTCTTTGGGACTGTCATTCTTGGTTTTCAATCTCCTACCGGACAGTACTACACATGTTGTGCAGGCAATGTGCATCGCACGACGCCACTCGGCCTGGGATCCTTTATTGGGGCCCTTTTAATGTTTTCAAATTTGACACTGGTTTGTTCAGTGCTATTTGGAGAGTTTCAGGTAAGGATATCGTGAAGCAGCGGAGTGGTGGCGTTATTCATTCTCTCTCGGCAGACACCGTGTTTCTCACTAAATTCTTGAATCAAATCATTACCCCCCATTCTGCTAGATTCGAGATTACCCACGCGATGGTGAAGATCACAACAACGAAGGCGGAAACAATAACAATAACGGGAGTGCGCAAGATTTAGCAGTTGACCGATCATCCATGGCTTTTTCCATCATGTGCATGTTTCTGACGGTTCTGTATGCTGGATTTGCAGCCACTGTATACGCCTTTGCTCAATTGGTATTAGATGAGAATGAAGAGGATATGGAAAGTCACAGACTTCAACACCAACAACAGGCACATCGTCACAATTACAGTGGATACATTGACAATCGATTTGATGTACATCCATCGAAACCATCAGTTAACGGAGGGTATGTCGGTGCGCAGGGCAGCACAGATTGATCCATTCTGGTTTCACAAACTGGCGGAGCCAGTGGCTGCGCTCGGAGTTTTGGTAAAGAAACGAGCACAGTTCTTGATTTCGCGTATATTCATACAATACTCTGTACACACAACCACCCCATCAATCAAATCCTGATATTGTGTTATCTTTTTCAAAGGTTACCTCATTTTTCTAAGAAGCTCGTCATACAAACGTTTTTGCCCCAAATCTGTCTTGCCCTTGGTCCTTGATCCTCTGGACACGGCTCTCCTGTGTGTACGACTCGGTATTCCTCACTGGAGTAGTTGTTTTCAAGCAATCATTGTGGCACGTGCAAAAAAGACCACTTCGCAGGTGAGTTGGTCGAGCTATGACGGTAAAGCGGTTAATCATAACCTTTAGCGGACCACCTTTAGTTGCGCGCTAGCATTCAGCGCAAAGGCAGGACACCAAACCTTCCCGCAGGCAGTCTAATCAATCAATGATATCTCCATTGGAATGAGGATAGTTTATAATCAATCAATACTATCTCCATTGGAATGAGGCCTCTTGGGGAAGCCCATGGCTTAAAAGTTCCAAAGTCGGCTAATTTAGGGAATGATCATAGGTTTATAATCAATCAATACTATCTCCATTGAAATGAGGCCTTTTGGGGAAGCCCATGACTTAAAAGTTCCAAAGTCTGCTAATTTAG